>RJWM01004671.1:0-99224 GCA_004363535.1 Dasyprocta punctata | reverse complement strand
AAAAAAAAAAAAAAAAATAAAATAAAAAATAAAAAAAATAAAAAAAAAATAAAAAATTGTTGGCAAGGACTCAGAGCAATAGAAACTCTCATGTATTGCTGATGAGATTCTAAAATGACAGGTCTGTAAGGCAGTCTCTTAATAAAAATTAAACATAAAACTACCTTATGATCCAACCAAATCATTCCCAGGGATTCAAGAAAGAAATAAACATGTATGTTCTTAAAAACAATTAAAGGATGTTCATTGTGATTTTACTCAAAATAATAAAAACTACAAATAACACCATGTCCCCAACAATAGAAGAATGGAAAAAAGTGTGGTCTGTCTACACCCATAATGAATTTCTATTCAGCAATAGAGGAATAAATTACTAATGCATGCAAAAACATGAATGAATTTCATATTGAACAAAAGAAACCAGATACCTATGTATATGAAGTGCTAGAAGACAAGAAATGAATCTGTGAGGATAGAAATCTGAACAGTGACTATCTGGCCGAGAGGAAAATTAACTGAGAAGGAGTGCAAAGGAATTTTCTGGAGTGAGGGAAGATGTTATACTGTGGTATGGCTACATGGGTGTACATATTGTTGAAACTCATTATACACACAAAATTAGAGCATTTTACTATATAATTATACTTCACAAAGAAGAAAACAGGGATGGGAGGAACAGCTGGCATAACATTTTTGGTGACATTGTTCCATGTGCTTTTATTTTCCTTCAACTGGGGTAGCTCTGTGGAGTACTATTTTTAGAATGTAAGTCATAGAGGTAGAAGCTACATCTGTTTAACTCATTTCACATAATACCAATCCCATTGCCAATTACCAGTAAGGTTGTTTGGTGAGGAGGAGGAAGATAGCTAATGAGTAAAGAACAAAAACTTGCTTTCATTGCTGGCAAAGAACTAGCAGAGATTGAAATGGTAAATGTCTTAAAACATTTCAATTTAAGGTATATCCTTTATAAAGCAATATGCACCACCCAAACATATAGAGCCTCCGTGAAACAATTTCTAAATCTATAAGTCTGCATTCATTTCTTCTGTGAAGTTCAAACAGTACCATCTGCTATTTGAGTTTAAAACAGATGCCTTTTTCCACCAGAAGTGTTTTATGTTCTCTAACAGGACAGGGGAGGGTAAGGTGACAGGTAATATATGGATGATATTTTGATGTTGTCTGAGAACTAACAAAACACAAAGACTTGTGCTCAGTTTAAAAACAGGGCATAATTAAATAAAAACGATCAGTTAGAGCTCTTGCTTCATGACCAGTAACTCCCAAAAATGCAGTGTGTTGATAAGGTCAGCTAAGGTTGCTGAGAAAGAAATGGTAAAAAATGTTTGCAGTATTATTAGATGTCTGTGATAGGAATTCTACCTTGAGAGAACAAGGTCAAAACTTACCCAATAAGTCCCAACGGTAATAAAACAAACAAGCAACAACAACAAAAACCAGCCAGGCAATACAGATTCATGTCTCATGGGCGTAGTTGAGTATTTATAACTGACAAATGGATCAGAGTAGCATACTTGACTCCTCAATCCCAAGGAATTCTCCAAATTTAGGGGTGTTTATAAAATTTCCCCC
This sequence comes from Dasyprocta punctata, assembly GCA_004363535.1. NCBI lineage: Eukaryota > Metazoa > Chordata > Mammalia > Rodentia > Dasyproctidae > Dasyprocta > Dasyprocta punctata. The sequence goes on along the minus strand of RJWM01004671.1, from coordinate 97,625 downwards.
TAAATACTAAAGAGAAACTACAATAAAGGGCTATATCAGAAATGTAGGACATATGATTTGTAGGAACAGACATGACCAGGGAAACAGAAGCTCTAGTTCTTCTCTCAGATTTCTGGTAATAAGCTGTTGTAACTCAAGTAGGTGAAAACAAGTCCTTAAATACACAGAGATGCTTGTAAAACACCATTTGAAATTATGCATCGGTTCATTATCCTCAAAAAGAAAGTAGAGTTATCCTGTAGAAGAGTAGCCAATAAATGTAAATTACTGTCATTGTTTTCAGTAATGTTGTCAAACTTGTCTTAAAAGATCCTTTCAGCTATTACAAGTATTTTTATGTATTTTTATTTTCTAGTTATTATGAATAAGTGGTAGCATGTATCCTTATGATAGAGTATCACTAAAATGTAAAGAAAAGGACTACTTTACAAATTATTTTTTGATCTGCCTTTAGAAGGTTTGCCCACTGGTAGGGATTAGGGTGAATCTCAGTTTGAATTTCTGATGTAAGATTTTATAGCTAGGGTAGTGTATACACAGACCAATAAATATTCCTATATAACTTGAACAGTAATCAGATGTCAGGGAGTATTTTTCAATTAATCAACAGAAGAAAAATAATAAGCATGAAGGTTTCATGCAGTAAAAAACAAACTAGCAGAAAACTGAAAATAACTTATGCCTATCATTAGAGGAATAGTTAAGAAAATGATACTTCAATTTAAATACCATTCAATCATTAAAAACTACAGCTGAGGATGTAGTTCCCTGATAGAGCACCTGCATAGCATGCATAAGGCCCTGGGTTCTATCCCCAGAATAGCGAACTAACTAACTAAATAAATACCAAAGAAATAGGTAATATGTATATACTGAATGTGTACACAAAAGAAATATATAATGCTGAAGATTTCAATGTACCATGGAAATGCACATGTGAATAAAGCAAGACTATAAGATATATGATACGAATACATAAAGTGTATATGTAGACAAAGACACAGAGAAGTACTCCAAAATTGACATGATCAGGTTTTTTTATTTTAATGCCATTTTATATTGCTTTTTAACAAAGGCTTATAAATGTGTAAATGAAGCACAATGACATGTTTGATTTATATTAAAAGTTGACTACAAGAGATACAGTACTATGTTCTTTCACACATTATTAGTCCACTGCCATGGCTACCTCAGTGTCCTGAATTGATTCAAAATCCTCAGTTTTCATGCTCATTTTGACTGTAGGGAATAGCCAGAAGTTGGACAGTACCCAATCCAGTGAATAAGGTAGACGAGGACACACCACAATATTTTTGTGAACCTGCTTTTCCATTGAACATCACTTGGCAGCAGAATTCACTGCATTTTTTAAATCACATCTCATAAAGACACTCACAAAAGAGGACTCAGAGCTGCTTCAGCAAGTGGCAAGAATGACAAGATAAGTATCTTTGAAGCAAGTGTTTTGAGGGAGGTTAATGGCAATTTGTCTTTTACTGTAATATATTTTTAAAATTCAAATATTCACTGTATATTTCAAGCATGTCTAAGTCTTCCTAAACAGTACATGCTGGCATATTTCTCCATTTGTTCAAGTATTGCTTAATGTTCTTTGATTAAGGGACATTAAGTTCCTCACTCTTCCTATACAAGATGATTCTGGCTATTCTATAGCTTGAAGTAATATTGCAAATCAAATTTCTTTTCCATGTCTTACAAGTTAGAAATTGATATTTTATACACATCTTGTACCTTGTTCCTACTCATTTATTCCTCCATGCATAGACAGGATCAGTTCAGCAGGTGAGCCAGTCTAGACACGTGCCAGGCCACAACTCATCCCTGCCAGGATCCCCTAATCTATCTTGGAGACATTTCCAGTTTGATTACTGGGCATAAAGTGGTACAGAAATCTCAGGCTTAAACACAAACCCTATTTATCATGGCCAATGTCCCCAATCTGTCAGATCAGCCTGGTCTAAGTACCATCCTAGGTATAGATCTATGCAACAAGAATGAGAAAATTGTCCCAGAATCCCCTGGGAGCCTTTATAACAAACCCTGGACCAGCTGTAGCAAATTTTCTCATCATTACTTGCTGAAGTCTTTATTAAGTGAATGTGTGTGTGTGTGTGTGTGTGTGTGTGTGTGTGTGTGTGTGTGTGGTTATTTCTAACACAAAGACATTTTTGGAATCTGTTATAAAGGGGAAAATCAACAATATGGTCATAACTTGTTTTTTTTTTTAAATGCTAAAGGCATTTAACCATGTCTAAAAACATGGTAGTCAAACAAGTTATGGTACATCAATCCAGAGGGATTTCACATATTTATACAAACAATATCTGTAGACTATATAATTTCAAAGACCATTTCAAAGCCAGGGGTGGTGGTACAAAACTAAAATCCTAGCACTCAGGAGGCAGAGGTAGGAGGATGGCTGTGAGTCTGAGGTCAGTGTAGGCTACAAAGTGAGTTCAAGTTCTGACTGAACTGCACAGTGAGATCCTGACTCAAAAAAAATAAAATAAAAGACCATTTCATGACATTGCAAATATTCATGCTAACATATTGAGTTCAACAGAAATCTTTCAAAACTGCATATATAATTTGGTGTACTTTTCGGAGATAGTATGAGAAACAGAATAGGTAGGAAGTATATAGATTTTATACATATTTATATATACAAATATGCTGTGTGCAAATGAATCAAACCCTATTTTATACATGTATTAATGGCTTACATTTCTTTCTGTTTTCCAGGTATTTACCATAAACATAAATAGGAAAAAATAAAATACACATTATTTAAATTATATGCTGTATCAGTCAGCGTTTACTAGAGAAACAGATACAACACAAGATATACAAATATATAAGAAATTACAAAATTGGCTCAGCCACAGAGTTGGATGAGGAAGCATGCAGAGGGTGTCTGCATGATGAAAGCTAAAGGTTTCAGTCCAAGGTCTGGAGCCCACTGCAATGTTCCATGCAAGTCCATATCAGGAGGCCAACAGGTCTGCAACAGAACACTGAAGAATCTATGCCAGAAGGTTGAAGAGTCTACACTGGAAGGTTGAAGAGTCCCAGGCAGAAGCTGAACAACCTGGGCCAGGAGCCAAGCGGCGACATCCAAGCCGAATGTGAAGACTGGAACTCCTCCAAAGAACTAGCAATTACCCTTCCTCATTTTCCTTTTATTGTGTACAGGCTACCTGCCTGGGGTGGGGAGCTTTACACCCACACCATCTCTGTACCCTCCTCTTGCACAGGCTGAGGATGTTTACAAAGTAAGAACCCTGGCCCCCTGCTGAATCATTTAAACTTCTAAACTTCTCAGATTGACACAATGAATAACTTCTTAAAGCAATAAAGGCATGTCCTCTACACCCCAGGATGTAGAACTGCTAAATTAGTTAAGCCTCTAGACTTCTCAAATGGACACAATGTATCAACCATCACATATGCAGTACTGTCCTTTACATTTATACTTATAGAATGTTTACCTTTTTTTCTCATTTACAACTAATATTAGTTTCCTAGGGCCACCATAACAAAGTATTACAAACTGGATACCTTAAAGCAACAGAATTTTCCTTCTGTTCTGGAAACTAGATATCTGAAATCAAGATGTCAGCAGGGTCACGCTTCCTCAAGAGGATCTGGAAGAGATCCATCTTGCCTATTCTAGCTTCGGATGGTTGCCAGCAGCACTTGACATTCCTTGGCCTGTAGACGCAACACTACAGTCTCAGGTTGCATTTTTACATGGCTGTCTTATATCTCTGTCTAGTATCCCCTCATCTCATAAAGATACCAGTTCTTGGAGTAGGGCCCATTCAACCAATACACCTTCATCTTAACTCGATTACATTTGCAAAGACTCTTTCAAACACAGCCACATTCATAAGTTATGGGGGTTAGGACTTCAACAGATTATTAAGGACCAAATTCAACCCATAGCAGCCCACCCTCTGTCCCCCAAATACCATGTCCTTCCCATAGGTACAATACACTCATTCTATCCAAATATCCCAGGAAGACATTCCTGTCTCTCACTTTCCTCCTTTCTGTTCTCCCCATCCCCATTCTTGTGGTTAAATCTGTAAACAAATAATTACAAGTGTGCAAGTGTGACTGTGTCCGACTCTACTGGACAACCCGTTGTCATATAGCCAGACCTTTATAGGATTAAAATTAAAGTAGAATGTGTCAATACAGACCTTTGCTTCAGACAAAATTACTATTTTTGCAGGTGATATAAAACTAAAAGTGAAGTTCTTGCTTGGCTGAAATCCTTATCCCTCTCTAAGAACCACAGAACAATTTTATCAAGTGTTTTCTGGGCCAACAGGAATAATTTGGATCTCCCATCCAGGCCACTGAGCATTACTTTGACTATTTTGCCACCAAGCAGTGCTCTGTGATTTTAAAATCACACTCTTAAGCCAAATGTTTCCATATCTGCAGGAAAATTAGTATCTCCCCTTCAGGAAGGGAGTTATAATTCACAGTTCAGCCCTGACAACAGCATGAGCTAATTAACCAACCTTGGAAACAAAATAGAGCAGTTTTATTTTATTCTAAACCTGTTTAATAAATATGCTATGTTTAGCTGCTGAGGCAGTAGCTACCACTAGGAAATTATTATGAACATAAATTAGCAAAGCAGTTTGTCCAAACCACAGGTAAGCAAGTTTTCAGTTAGATTCATTTTTAAAACAGAAATCAAAGTTGTCAAAGCAAAAATGACATATAAAAATGCTGAGGCATTGATATAGAGCCAGGGAAGTAAATATTTTGAAAATTAAGGAAAGACACTTTAAGGTTAAATTCAAGTCAATGCTGTGGCATAGTAGAAAAAAAGACTCCATGTGAGGAAGCACTGAAATCCACTCAACTGCAAAGATTTTTCTGTCCACCCTGTTCGAGTGAGGCAAGCTCTCTAAGCAGGACCAGCTTAATAATTTGTGGGACTCAGTGTAAAATGAAAATACAGAACCCCATTTTCATAAGCCACTAAGGATTGTTAAAAGATTGTGAGAGAGCATTACACTAAACACAAGATCCTTCTAAGCACAGGACCCCGCGTAACTACACAGGTTGCACACATCTCAAGATTTTAAATTTTTAGCCATAAAATGAGAAAAATCAAAAGTGTATTTCCTTTGTCACTTTCATATAGTGATGAGGGTGCTAGTTTGAGATAGTACCCATAAGAATGCTTGGTGAATATTAAAATTCATCATGCAGAGCAGAGGCCATGGAAAGCCCAGAAATGTAAATAGAGGTGTCTCCTGGGAACTCCTAGCCCACTTACAGGAATTAGTAATTTAATGATGAATAAACACATCTTCACCTATGTGTAGGTCTTTAAAGTCACAAAATTGAGATTGAGCCTGTTCTAAGAAGGTTTCATTGAACTGAAAAAAACCAATGCAATGTGGTTTTCTGGACTGAATCCTGAAACAGAAAAAGAACATCAGTGGGAAAACTGCTGGAAACCTATAAATACTGTAGAGTTTAGTTAATAGTAACCTGCTGTTGGTTTTTTTTTTTTCATATATTTATTTACCTGTTTTGTGGTACCAGAAATTGAACCCAGGGCCTTCACATTGAGCTACATCTCAAGCTCTTTTATAAATATATTTTGAGACAGGATCTCACTGAGTTTCTAGGTTCCCTAAGCTGAGCTTGAACTTGTGAATCTTACCTCAGCACCCCCCCACACACATACAGTGCTGAGATTACAGGCATGCACCACCACACCTGGCCCACACTGCTGGTAATTTCTCATGTTGCACTTACATAACGTTAGGGAAACCTGGGTAAAGTTTGTGTAAGAATTCTGTCCATCTTTTCATATGTTCTGTAAATTGAAAATCATTCCAAATCAAAAAGTTTACTCAAAAAATGAAATAAATTCACTTTGAGTGTAACTGGGAAAAGATGATTCTTATTACCTTATTGAAAATAATATTAGCTTCTATATTGAAACATGGCAATTTATTTAGTTATTTTTATCATTGCTGAGACAAAATACCTGACACCGAAAGTTAAACTAGGAAAAGCTTATTGTCTGTAGAAGTCCATAATCACCTAACTTCAAGGCAGAATTGCATGACAGAGAAGCATCACAGAGGACAAACAGTTCATGGTAGGCGGGAGGCAGCAAGCAGTGAAGCACCTAGCTAGCAGCAGGCAATGAAGTAGCTAGCAGCAAAAGCAACTCTAGCCTCTTTCTGTTCCTTACATTTTATCAAAGTTATCTGCCTTTAGGGTGAGTAGCACTCCTAATCAGGTTGGAGCACACTTAATCCTACCCAGAACTGTGCCAAACTAATCACTGGACTAATACAGTAAACACATACTCCTGATCCCAGCATCACACACTCTAGATTCAGTCACCTCTGTAAAGTCACACTGTGACTGCATCAGACTTTGAAGGGGACATCTAGACATAAGCCATAACAGTTGTACTAAGTTATCTAGATAGCTATTTTGAATTACATATGCAAATATTTATATATGTGCTTATGTACACAAATAGAAAAAGTAACAAGTAAAAACAAACTGGATAAATAGAAATAGCTTAAATATTTTGTGTGCCTATATAGTCTGCCTATTTCTAATTTATTCACAGGTTCTACTTTAGTTCCAAAATCTCCTTTTATTAGTAAGCATCACTTTATATTCCTTCATAATTAACACTTTCCAATTATAATATTAATTTGTGCTTGTTCTGGAAAATACATAAGCTTGCAACTTCTAAAAGTTACATATAATCTAATCACTAACACATCAATATGGCCAACATTTTGACTCACTTTCTGTCACACTATTGTGTATCTGCATGTATACAAAAATATTTTTAGAATAATGGAGACAATTCTATATTAACCTCTATTTCCAAAATTATATTTCATGGACCATTGGGTTTCATGGAAAAAATTTGAGAACCTGTTGGTCCATGTTTTCTTTCTTCAAGATTCACTGCAAAATAACAAAGCCATGAGAACTCCTGGATAACTTTTAAACTCAAATTTTTCAATATCTGAATTCTATTATTACCCAACTGAATAATCTTTGGAAAGCTCTGATATAAATAACTTTTCCATAGTGTTTCAATGTCATACAATATCATAAATATTTTCTTGCATTACTATAAATTAACTGCAAATATTTATTTATTTGTTTATTCTAATTTAAGAGAAAAAACACAGAAAAGAAAGACAAAAAGCAAAAGAGACAAAAAATGACAACAGCAAATCCACAACAGTAACATTATAGCTTTACAAAACAAGATGATAGGAAGTTAAAAATGGCTGTAATGTTGCGTATCATTACCTTCAACACAGTTGTTTACATTAACAGATACAGACATGTAAAATTGATCTAATCATATGAGTATTAACCGTTCTTTCTCAATAACTAATACATTCAACAGTATAGTCATTTTAGTTATCTTACATATACATATATACAGATTTATGTCTTTTTCCTTTTCCCTTCCTTCTTTCCTCCTTTTCCCTTTCCCAAATACTTTTGCTCTTTGAGCAGTTCTTTATCCTCACACAGTATTTATTATAGATTTTGGATCATATATACTTTTTCAGTTTCTTACACTAGGGAGACAATACGGTATTTACTCGTGTGGGATTGATTTATCTCACTTATGAGTATGGTCTCAAGTTGTGTCCATTTACTTATAAAAGTCTCAATGCAATCTTTCGTGATAACTGAGCGGTACTCCATTGTATAAAAATACCACATCTTTTTTATCCATTCCTTGATTGATGGGCACTTGGGTTGTTTCCAAGATTTGGCTATTACAAATTGGGTTGCTATAAACATGGGTGCACAAGTCTCATTGTGGTATGATGTTTTTAGTTCTTCTGGGAAAATGCCCAGAAGGGGGATAACTGGGTTAAATAGGATCTCTAATCCTAGCTTCTTGAGGAATCTCCACACTGATTTCCACAGTGGTTGCTCCAGTCTACACTCCCACCAACAGTGGAGAAGAGTTCCTTTTTCCCCACAGCCCCTCCAGCATTTGTTGTTGGTTCATTTTTCAATCTTGGCCATTCTTTCTGGAGTGAGATGGAATCTCAGTGTTGTTTTAATTTGCATTTTCCAAATGACCATTGATGTTGAACACTTATTCATATATTTATTTGCCATTTGTATTTCTTCCTCTGAGAAGTGTGTATTCATCTCAGATGGCCATTTTTGAATTGGGTCCTTGAATTTTAGGGGCCTTATTTTTTTTCTAATTCTTTATATTTTTTAGAGAGAAGTCCTTTGTCTGATGGACATTGGCTAAGATATTTTCCCAGTTCGTGGGTTTTCTTTTCACTCTGTTGGAGATTTCCTTTGACATGCAAAAACTTTTTAGTAAGACGAGATCCCACTTGTTGATTCTGGGAAGTGTTTCCTGTTCAATTTGATTTTTGTTCATGAACTCTCTGCCTACTCCTATGTCATCAAGATTTTTACCTACTTTGTCTTCTAGCAAGTTTAATGTCTCTGTTTTAATATTCACATCTTTGATTCATTTTGACTTTATTTTAGTGCATGGTGATGGACATGGATCTAGTTTTAGTTTACGGCATATAGAAAGCCAGTTTTTCCAGCACCATTTGTGAAAGAAGCTATCTTTCTTCCAATGTACATGTTTGGCCCCTTTGTCAAAGATAAGGTGGCTGAGTATGTTTGTACCTGTGGTTGTACCTTCTAATCTATTCAATTGATCTTAAAGTCTATTTTGATTCTAGTATCATGATTTTATCACAGCAGCTTTGTAGTACAGTTTCAAGTCAGTGATTTTGATGCCTCCTGCCTTACCTTTGTTGCCCAGAATTGCCTTTGCTATTCTAGGACTTTTCTAGTTCCAGATGAATTTCAGGAATGTTTTCTCTGGCTCTGTGAGCTATGAAAGTGGTATTTTGATTGGGATTGCATTAAATCTGGATAACAATTTTGGGAGAATGGCCATTTTCACTATGTTTGTTCTTCCTATTCATGAGAAAGGAATATTTTTCCATTTTCTGAAATCCTGTTTGAGTTCCTTTTTCAGAGTAATGCAATTTTCACTGCATAGATCTTTTACTTCCTTTGTTAGATTGATTCCTAATTAATTCATTTTTTGGATGTTATACTGAAGGGTGTGGTTTCCCTCATTTCTCTCTCAGTGACTTTGTTGTTTGTGTAAAAGAATGCTACTCAGTTTTGAGTGCTGACCTTGTATCCAGCAACATTACTGAATTTGGTTATTACATCTAGAAGTCTTTCAATGGATTTTTGGGGGTCTTCTACGTAGAGTATCATATCATCTGCAAATAAGGATAATTTTACTTCTTCCTTTCCTATCCTTATTCCCTTTATTTCTTTCTCTTGTCTAATTATTCTGGTTAATATTTCCAGAACTATATTGAATAGGAGTGGTGATAATGAACATCTTTGTCTTGTTCCTGATTTTAGGTTGAAAGTTTTCAGGGTTTCTCCACTTGGTAAGATGTTGGCTGTTGGTTTATGATATATGGCTTTTATCAAGTTGAGGTAGAGACCATCTATTCCTACTTTCTGTAGGGTTTTTATTATGAATCAGTGTTAGATTTTGTCGAAAGCTTTTTCTGCATCTATTGAGATGATCATGTGGTTCTTGTCTTTGGCTTTGTTGATATGGTGTATTACATTTATTGATTTGTGTATGTTGAACCATCCCTGCATTCCTGGGATGAATCCCACTTGATCATGCTGTGTAATCTTCCTGATAACTTGCTGTATTCTATTTGCCAGTATTTTATTGAGAATTTCTGCATGTATGTTCATTAGGGAGACTGGCCTTTAATTTTCTTTTTTCGTTGGGTCTTTCTCTGGTTTTGGTATTAGGGTAATACTTGTTTCCTGGAATGAGTTAGGGAGACTTGCTTCCCTTTCAATTTCATTGAAGAGTTTGAGGAGTGTTGGAATTAACTTTTCCTTGAATTTCTTGTAGAATTCAGCGGTGAATCCATCAGGACCTAGGCTTTTCTTTGTTGGTAAGGTTCTAATTACATTTTCAATTTCATTAGCTGAAATTGGGTTATTAAGCAATTTTACATCTTCTAGATTCAACTTTGGTAATTCATAGGTTTATAGGAATCTGTCCATTTCTTTTGTGTTATCAAATCTATGTGAGTAAAGGTTTTTGAAGTAGGTGTTGATGATCTTCTGTATTTCCACAGGGTCTGCAGTGATTTCACCCTTTTCATTTCTTATTGCATGAATCTGAGTTTTTTCTTTCCTCTTTTTGATAAGGCTGGCTAGAGGTTTATCAATTTTATTAATTCTTTAAAAGAACCAACTCTTAGATTCATTTATTCTTTGTATTGTTTTCTTAGTTTCAATTACATTAATATCTGCTCTGATCTTTAAAATTTGCTCCCTTCTTTGAACTTTAGACTTGACTTGCTCTAATTTTTCTAGAAGTTTCAGGTTCATCATTCGGTTGTTTATGTGTGTTCTTTCCATTTTTCTGTTGTGGGAGTTTAGTGTTGTAAATTTCCTTCTGAGGATTGCTTTCATTGTGTCCAACACATTCTGGTAATTTGTATTTGCATTTTCTTTCAATTGTAGATATTGTTGAATCTCTTCTTTAATTTCTTATGTGACCCATTGATTGTTTATGAGAGTATTATTTAATTTCCAGGTGTTTATGTGATTCTTGTGGTGGTTTTTGTCATTCATTTCCTATTTTATTGCGCTCTGGTCAGCTAATATGCATGGAATTATTTCAGTTCCTTTGCATTTACTTAAGCATGCTCTGTGGACTAGTACATGATCTATTTTAGAGAATGACCCATATGCAGGTGAGAAGAGTGTGTATTCTGATGTTGATGGGTGGAGCACTCAGTACACATCTACTAGGTCCATTTGTTTACAAGTTTGATTCACTTCTGTTATTTCTTTGCTGATTTTTTGTTTGGTTGATCTGTCAACCTGTGACAGTGGGGTGTTAAATTCCCCCACTATAACTGTATTATTGTTTACTTGGCTTTTCATGTCTATTAAGAATCGTCTTACATAGTTGGGTGCTCCCATATTTGGTGCATATATATTTATGAATGTAATCATTTTCTCATGAAGTTTTCCCCTAACAAGTATGCAGTGACCTTCTGTATCTCTTTTGATTATTCTCAATTTGAAGTTCACATTGTCTGCAAACATAATAGCTACCCCTGCTTTTTTCTGGGTTCCTGTTGCATGGAGTATTGTTTTCCATCCTTTGATTTTTAGTCTGTGAGTTTCCTTTTGAGTTAAATGTGTTTCTTGTACACAGCACATTGTTGGATTTTATTTCTTAACCCACTCTGCCAGTCTGCTTCATTTTATTCGTGAGTTCAGACCATTTACATTAATTGATATAACTGATATGTACTGACTTATCCCTGTCATGATATCTTTCTGTTGTGGTTTTCTACATTTTCTCTTTAATCGTTTGCCCTGCTTAGTGGTTTCCTTTTGTTGTTGTTCTTAAGATTGTAGTTATCTTTTTCTCTTTCTAGAGTGTCTTTCAGTACTCTTTATAGTGTTGGTTTGGTGGCCATAAATTTGTTCAGTTGTTCTTTGTCTTGGAAGCATCTTATTTCTGCATCAATTTTTAAAGATAGTTTTGCAGGATACATCAATCTGGATTGAACGTTGTTTTCTTTCAGGATTTGAAATATGCCACCTCAAGCTCTTCTTGACTTGAGCGTTTGTGTTGATAAGTCTGCCGTGATTCTCATAGGCTTTCTTTCATAGGTGATCTGTTTCTTTTCTCTGACAGCTTATAGTATTTTGTTTTTGTGCTGTATTTCTGATACCCTAATTATCATATGTCTGGGTGAAGATTTATTTTGGTTATGGTTAATTGGGGTTCTGTATGCCTCAGTTACCTGTATCTCAGATTCTTTTTCCCATGTTTGGAAAATTTTCTGCTATTGTTTCTGCAAATAGTCTTCACAGGTCATCAGTATTGACCACTGCTTTTTCACTGATACCTCTTAATCTTATGTTATTTCTGTTGACATCATCTTGCAGCTGATGAATTGTTGTTTCTTGGTTCCTTGTTATTTTTAAGAGATCTTTTCTTTCATGATCATAAGCTTCCATGCTGTCTTCGAGGTCTGAGATTCTATCTTCAGCTTCATTAAGCGGTTTTGCCAACTTTCCCTGGAATTTTTAATTGCCTGAATTTTCCTTTGAATTTCTTTCATGCATTCTATTTTGTGTCTTATATTGTTCATTCAAAGTTTCTATCATTTTCTTACGTTTTTCTATTTTTTATCTTGATCTTCTTTAGATACACACAGCATTTTTTTCACAATGATTGTCATTTCAATTTTTAGCTGAGAGATTATTTCTGATTTGAGTTTCTCTATACCTTCATGGAGTTGTTTCTTTACTTCAGTTGCTATCATTTCAGAAAGTTCAGTTGTGTGCTTCCCAGTGTCTTGTATTTCAGTGTCTCTTGGGTTTGTTCTCAGCGGGCTGGGGGATTGAGACTGTCTCTTGGTCTTTTGTTTTATCATTTTCTTCTGGAACCTGTGTGGCTGGGCAGGCAGCCTCCCGATGGATTGCACTAGAACACTGTGCTGGGTAGAGCTTCAATTCTCCCATATCCCTGTGGCTAGCCAGGGCACACCCCAAGAGTATATTGCTGAATCCTTGTGCTCTGTGGTCTGTGACCCTGGCTGTGTGTTAACCTGATGTACTTTGTTGGGTTGCTCTGGGATGCTCGACTGGACAAAATTTGTATCCTCCCTGTAACAAGCAGGGTCTCACCCCTGGAGCTTGTTGCCGGGGCCTAGAACCTGGCTGTGTAGTGTTCAGAACCTCTGCACCCCAGGTGGCTAGCAGAGACCACCCCTGGGGTGTGTCACCTGAACTTCAGCCTGGCTAGGTGAAGTTCAGAATCTCCTGGACCCAGGCAGCTAGGCAGAGCGCACCCCGGAGTGTAGCACCTCCAGGGCCTTGAGTCTGGCTGCAAGAATTTCAGAGCCTCTGGAGCACAGGGCAAGCCCTGCCATGTCCCCAGTGTATCATGCCTAGGTCTTGCTCCTGGCTGGGTGGAGTTCCCAATCTCTAGGGCCACAACCTCCAGGACCTGCCACACAGCTGCACCCCTGAACAATGGAGCTTGTGCTTTGTGTTCTAATGAGCAGAGCTCAAATTCTCCAAGGCCCTGTAGCTACGCTAGCTGCTCCCTGATGAGTGGCTCTGGGGCTCTGGGCTGGACTGGGCTCGGTACCTCTGTGTCCTGTGAGGCTGGCCAGGTATTCCTCTGATAGACTGCGCTGGGACACTGGGCTGGGCAGAGCTCGATCCTGTGTGCAGCTAGTGAGGGCTCACTCCAAGAGTGTGTTGCTGGGCTCTCCACCTTACTGGGCGGGGGTCAAAATGTCTGGGACCCAGGCAGTTAGGCAAAGTGCACCCCAGAGTGTGACACCACCAGGACCTTGCATCTGGCTGCAAGGCGCTCAGAGCCTTCAGAGCACAGAACAAGCCCAGGCCTATCCCAGACATACAGTGCCAGGGCCTTGCCTCTGGTTGGGTGGGGTTCCCAAACTCTAGGGCCTGTTTCAGGGCTGCATCCCTGAACAATGGAGCCCATACCTTGTGCTGTAATGGGCAGAGCTCAAGTTCTCCAAGGCCCTGCAGCTATGCTGGCCACTCCCTGATGAGTGGCTCTGAAGCTCTGGGCTGGGCTGGGCTCGGTACCTCTGTGTCTTGTGAGGCATTCCTCTGATGGACTGTGCTGGGACGCTGGGCTGGGCAGAGCTCAATCCTCTGTGCAGCTAGTGAGGGCTCACTCCCAGAGTGTATTGCTGGAGCTTCCACCTTACTGGGTGGGTGTTGGAATGTCCAGGACCCAGGCAGCTAGGCAGAGCGCACCCTTGAGTGTGGCACCTCCAACTCAAAATAATTTTAGAGAAAAAATACCCAGAAAATAAAAGGAGTGGGCAGCTAAAAAAGAAGATCAAACACTCTGGACATCTGGTAGGGTTTACTGCAAATATCATTTAAACAAATGCAAATAATACATCACAAGGGTGTACCGTTATTATTATTTATTATACAAGAAGTCAGCAGAAGCTTTCCAAAAAGAAGTACAGAGCAAATATTCAAGGATTTGTGGGTCTTACAATCTCCTCCCAACTATGGAGCCTGCTGCTAAAGCATGAAAGCAATTGTACACACATTGTAAACAAAAGGGTGTGGCTATGTTGCAACCAAATTTTCATATTATAATTTCCATGTGTCCTTATACTTCTTTTGAATTTTCTTCAAGCACGTAAAAATATTTTAAATACATGTTTGACTCACTGGCTGCACAAAAACAGATGGCTGATCATATTTGTCTAGAGTTCATTTTTAGCCAACCTGTGTTCTGCTTTGCCCTCAATTTTAAAAAGTACTATACTAGGCATTTGGAGAAATAAGTCTTTGTCAGAATTTCTGATCAGTTCTGTTAATAAATTCCTAGAACTGAACAACCAGGCCAGGGAATATGAGCATCATGTACTGGGTGCATATTACTAGATTGATTTATTGAAAAAAATGTACTGTGTTCAACAGAACTGTCCAGAAGGGTCTATCTCACTGAAATCAGGCCAGTTCTGGTTATTTAACTTTTGATAACTTAATGGATAAAAATTAATATTATCTTCTATTATGCATTTCTCTGATTGCTAATGACAATCAGGTTCATTGACCACTTGCATATTCTTTTTTTTTTTTTCTGTACTCGGTTGAATTCACGATCTTGCACTTGCCAGGCAGGCGCTTATGCTGCTGAGCTAAATCCCTGGCCCCCATTTGCATATTCTTATTTGTGACTCCTGGTGCCTTATTTGTGACTTTGTTGTGTATCCTTTCCCAATTTGTTATTGAAATATTGCTTATTTCCTTGTTAAAGTTCATGTGAGTTCTCTCTATACTGAACATATTATTCCTTCTTACTTTTGCCAAATACTTTTCAATTTTCTGGATCTTTTTATTTTGATATTTTAAGTTGTAGAGGTAGCTTTTAATTTTTTATATTTAGTATAGATTGATTATAGACATGGGCTATATATTGATATAGATATAGTATCTTTCCATTTGGATTTCTTTTTATGTGGAAAATCATTTCCTACTCAGAAATCATTTGAATAATCAACCAATTTTTCTTCTGTATTTTATTATACTTCTGTATGTTACATTTAACTCTTCCTATCATCTGGTATTCACTGGATGTGTGGTGTGAAGTGAAGTCTAAACTGTGTTTTTCCAAATTGTTTTCCCAAATGATTCTATCAAAATTCAATTTTCCCACCACCATTTATTACATAATGCATTCCTTTCCCAACTGCGCTTCGATGTAAATATTGGAATCTAAATATAGATAAAAATGATATCTAATAATGAGGTAAGTTTGAGGGACATACTTAAGCCATCCCATTTATGTTTGTCTTTCCTTGTACTTTCTTCCACTCAACACTGTATAAGCAATTATCATTTTAGTGTACATTTGAACATCTGTTACTCTGGTCGTGTTGAATAATTTCTGCACAGATCATATGACCTGCAAAGCTGGAAATATTTACTATCTGGCCCTTTATAGAAAAAGTTTGTTGATTGTGTCATGGAACATCTGCTTCCTTACCCCCTACTACTATAGGCCCTCACAAATATGCTTTGCTGATTATAAAGACAGATTTTTATTTCTCTTTTACTTTCGCCTCAATAATTCCTGTCTGCTTTTAATTAGAGTCAAATCCAGACCTTGGCCATTCATACAGCAGACCAAAGGGTAATGTAGTCACAACTTTTAATTTCCCTCCACTGTGCTGCAATCAGCTCACAAATTAAATCTCATTGTCAAAGCCTGAGAAATGCTCAAGCTGGGGCCAAAAATAATAAAGATAAAGCAGTTAAGAAAAGGGCAAGGTGCCCCTTTCGTTGAGCTATTTCTGATGCAGAAGAGAAGCCTAGACTAAGGTGGGAATAGCAATGTGGAAATGTCCACATTTCTGGATCTCTAAAATAGACGCATTATTTTTAAGCACATTTCTTCTGTCAGGCTGAAATCTTTGCAGCAGAAGAGCTGAGACATGCACAGGCCTTTACTATCAGCGAGGTAATTGCTGGCTCTACCCCAAGAGGTTCAGTCCCTGAGCCATAAATTGAGTGACACTTTGTACCAGCAATCTTGTGTTTCCACAGCAGCAAATGAGAACAGCAACAGACCAGATGATAACGATGTTGTTCGTCTTACATTGCATTTCAGACTCCATATTTGAAGCATGTGAATTATTTGTCAAATCCTTTTCTAAAAGCTCATCTACAAAATTTGGTGAATAAAATTATAGGAATGTTTCATGTATTCTACTTTACCAGAAAATGAGGCATTTCATTTAGGTAAGGTTTATAAAAAATTAATTTGAAGTTCAGAATTCTTTTAGTCATAATCATTTAGGAAAGAGCTTTTTCAAAATGCATTACTTTGACTTGTATTAAATGCAAAACAGTGGATTTTCCAGTAACTAACGGCCATCATTTTGAGCACTTAAGAATCATTTCAGTCCTCAAAGAGTTTATAATCCAGCCAACATTTACTGTAAAGAGCTAGACAGTAAATATTTTTGGCTTTGTGGGCCATGCATAATCATTCTTGCATGTTCAGAAATAAAATTTTACCTGAGGGACATTAGGCTTTTGGGGGGATCCCAGTTAAATCTTCAAAGGAAGTTTACAACTATACTTAGAATATATAAAGAACACTTTCAACTCAACAACGAAATGTTAAACAATCCAGCTGGAAAATGGGCAAAGGACTTGAATAGATATTTTTCCAAAGACAATATACAAGTGACCAAAAAATACATGAAAAGATGCTCAATATCATTAGGGAAATGCGTATAACAACCACAAGATATCACTTTACATCCACTAGGACAATTAGTATAAGAAACATGGATACAAACAAATGTTAAAGAGGATATGGAAATATTTAAACACTATGATTGGAATGTAAAATGGTTCCACCAATGTGGAAAACAGTTTGTCAGTTCCTCAAAAAGTTAAGCATAAAATTCTTACATGGCCCAGCACTTCTATTCCTACACGTATACCCGAAAGAATTGGAAATAGGCACTCAAACACAAGTACATGTATGCTCATAAGAACACTATTTGAATTATCGCAAAAGTTCAACAAGAGATACATGGAAAAACAAATAGGTAGTACATACATACAATGGCATAGTATTCCACCATAAAAGGAAATGAAGTACTGACATGTGTTACAACATGGAGAAACCTCAAAAAGTATAATGCTAAGTGAAAGAAGCTAGACAAAAAGAACAAAAATTGCATGTTTCCATTTAAATGAAATATCCAGAAGTGTTAAGTCCATAGATAAATTTAAAAAAATTGGTAGTTAGCAAGGGCAGCAGACAGAAGGAAATAATGAGCAATTACCTACCAGGTATGGGCTTCCCTTCTGGCTGATGAAAATATTTTGGAACTAAACACAGTTAGTGGTTGTACTCCATTGTGAATGTACTAAGAGCAACTGGATAGTTCACTTTAGAATGATTAATTTTGTGTATCGTAGTCATTTTTCTCATTGCTGAGACATAATACCTAACACCCACAACTCGAAGCAGGAAAAATGGTTTGTCTTGGCTCACAGTTTGTAGCTGTTTTAGCCCATAGTCAGCTTGCCTGAAGGCAGGGCTGTTCATGGCCTGGTTACAGGGAAGCAGAGTGAACCAAGAGAGGAGCTGGGAAGGGAGATAGACCCTTCCAATCCATGCCCTCTTTCTCTTACAACCAGACTCCACCTCTTAACAGCAAGACGGCTGGAAGTCCCACGATCCAGTCACCTCCGCAAAGGTCCTCCTATGAGTGCATGAGGCTTGGAGAGGACATCTAGATATAAACCATAACATTATGTTATGCAGATCCTTCCTCAATTTTTTGAAAAAAATAACTGGGGGAAAGGTGAATATGCAGGGTACTTACAGGATCAAAAATCATAAATGCTATTTTATTAAATTGTGATATATCATATATTTGTTTTTTACTGTTTTTACCATTTTTTACTGTTAAATAAAACATGTTTGTTGCAGTCTAGAGCATCATAGTAGTAGCTAAACTATATTATGTGCTAGCCATTTGCTAACAGTGCGAAATGAAATAAACCACACATGCACAAATTCTCCCTATGAGCTAGACACAGTGTCTACGCCTAATTTTAAAAATGAGGAAATCAAAGATGAAAGAGATTGAGAAAGAGGCCTTAAGATAGAAACTAGTAAATAGCAGAGCCTAAATTTGAAAGTCCACAGTCTGACTCCAGAAACTTGTTTCTTAAACACTGTCATTGCCTTGAAAGAAACAACAGTATCTCTACCTAGTTCCCAATTCCACCTCTCAGACAGGATAACTGTTAACTAAAATTTTCAGATTTTTTTAACAAAATGAAAATTTCATTGTAAATTAATAAATTATGAGTATATTTTCATATCTATGCAATTACTTCATCCACATTAGATGCCACTGCAAATACATCACCCTTTGCAATGTATTCACTCCCCTAATACTGAAACCAATGTTGCTTCCATTTCACTATTAATTAGATTGCTACAGTAAAACTTACAATAGTTTTGTTCTCTAGTTCAATTATGTTGTTGAGATACAATTTCTAAAAGAGGCAAAAATATGTCTATTAGTTGCTAACTTTTCCACCCCAAATTTTGTGTTTTTATGAATTTATATTTCTACCACTAGTACGTAAGTGGGCCTTTTCATACCATCACAAACCTTGGGCATTGTTAATCTTTTTAGCATTTACCAACTGATAAGTCAAAATGTGTATCTTTTTTCTTTCATTAACCATTGAACTAATTTTAAGAATTGCTTCTCTATATTCATCCTTTGCCCATTTTTATTCAGAATTTTTCTAAGACCTGTTACATATTATAGCTATTAACTCCTCTATTTGTTTTTCTGTCATGTCTGCTACTGCTTTTGTCATGGGCCACTGTTTGTTTTGACTTATGAGATTTGGAGCAACTTACAAGGTTTCTTGTTTTCTGTAATGAAGTAAACTCTCAATGCTTTAATTTAACGTTTCAACCTTAGTGTCATGATTTAAAGAAGAGCTAATGTAGGAAAGTTTCATGTCAAAATTATAAAGATATTTCTCTGTTTCCTATGAAATTTTTACTTTTCCTAGATAAGTCTTAGTCTGCCTGGAATTGATATCTTCACACAGTGAAATTTAGGGCTCTGATTTTAAAAATTCCTTTAAGAAGACAGTAGAAAAGATTATCTCAATTTTGCTTTGTGTTTGGTTGGTTTGTTGGTTGGTTGGTTTGGGTTTCAAAATCTGGCTTTGTCCTAGAAGAACTGAGTTTTTGTTTTTATTCTATTTTTTAAATGATCTTCGTGCATTTCTTCCTATGGAGAAAGGCCTTAATTGCAGAATCACAATGGAATTGATTGCAGAGTGAAGTTCAAAGCCACATGTCATGCCCTTTTTCCTTTCCAAGGATATCTTTATGACTTCAGATTTGGTCCAGTTCCTATGGAGAAAGGCCTTAATCGCAGAATCACAATGGCGTGTACAGTTGTAAACATAAATAAAATCAAGATCAAGTCAAAGAGAAGGAAAGAAAAATGCCTGAGGAGTGACACTATGCTGACGTGGATACTAACATCACCTGCCAGGTCTATGCCCATTTTAGCCACGTCTCATGAAACTAGGCCTGGAAGCAAGTTGTCTTGAGCACCCTGAGAGTTGTTCTTAGTTTATTGTACACTCATTGGTGGTAAGATTTTGGCTGACACCCTCATCTTGGTGCTTGGTGCCTCTTAATCCACAGGTTTCAACAAGGAGCTGGAGAAAGAGGAATGCAGCGATACTGGTGGATGCTCAAGGACCATGAGAATCACCTGCCTCAGAACTCCCAGCAATCCTGGCTAGAAGTACATGCAGTACTAAGAATATCAGTGGAGAAGAGTGACTCTGGCAAGTCTTTTTGGCACATCTGACCCAACTGGCAGACAGAGTTTGTGTGTCTCTCTTTACTCCTTCAGTATCACTCCTCCTGTAAGATTTAGCACCAGCCCACTTCATTCCTATCATTCTTAACACTGTTGCCTTGCCTTATTTTCATCAAAATAACTTTCTAAACTTATTGAACTATCTTTTACAAGTTTACATGTTGAGAATTGAATTATGTTCCCCTGGAAAGATATGTTGAAGTTTTAACCTCTATTAGCTGTGAATGAAACCTTATTGGGAAATTGTCTTTATAGAGGTAATTAGTTAAGAGGAATTCATGCTGGATTAGGGTGATGTTATGGTTTAGATCAAGAATGATCCTCTAAAACTCTCTTGCACTCAAAGGCAAGGTTTTTGGAAGGTGATTCAATCATGAGGGTGCTATTATTGAATGAAGTTGTTAGGAAGGGGGGTCTAGTTGGAAGAGACAGGTAACTGAGAGTGTCACCTGAAATGGTATGCTACATCCAGTGGGTCTAGGGTCTAGGGGTCCCCAGACTCACCCTAGCTGGATCTGTCTCTCTGATGTAGAAAGAGGAAGAGGAGACAGAAAAGACTAGTGCAAAGCCAAAGTAATTTTACTGTAGGTACTGCAGGAAGTGGTACAAAGTCACCCCAAGGAAGGAGTGGGGGCTGCTTGGTACTGAGACACCATCAAATCTGTGGTGGCGGTCCTATTTTAGAGGGTAGGAGTTTTGTCTCCACCCCCTTGAGGGTTCACACTTGATTCGTTACCAAACTTGTTGAAAGGGGCCAGAGTAAGTAAGATAACAGGAATTTGGAAGGGAAACTTTTTTTTTGAGAAGTAACCTACTTAAAGAGGGGCTGGGGGAAACAATGTATCTACACAGAAACAGGGTGTCAAAGCCACAGGCTGCCAACTCTGTTGCCAGCTGCTTGCTGAGATGCAGAGAACTCTTAAAGGGGCCCAGTCCCTAATCTAATCTCACCTAAAAATCCCGCTGTCTCTACAGGTGTGTCTCCCTCCCTGGCTCCTTCCTTCTCTCTCTGCTGCCATGATGTGAGCAGCTGTCCTCTTCCCAGGCCCTTCCATCCTAAATTGCTACCTTTCCAGCCAACTGACCACATGCTATAACCATGAGCCAAAATAAACTTCCTCTCCTTTGACTTGTGGGTATCAGGTGTTGTGTTTCAGCAATGGGAAAGTGACTAAAACAGGTGACCCCTTAATCTGATATGATTGATGTGTTATAAGAAACATCAATGTGGAATGGGGCACTGGCACAAAGCCATGTGATGACAGGCAAAGAATGGAGTCATGCTGCCACAAGCCCAGAAATACCTGAGGCTCAGAAGCTAGAAAAGGATCAAGAAGGAATATTCTCTTTTGCCATGGAAGGAACAGAGCCCTGCCAATGCTTTGATTTAAGATTTGTATGCAAGAATTTTGCAAGATTGGATTTCTGTTGTTATAAATCACCAAGTTTGTACCATTTTGTTAGAGCATACACAGGAAAGTAATACACACTTACAACCAGTCCTCTACCCCTGCACTCATCACATGTACTACACACATGAAAACAAGAGCAAGGCCAGGTCCCGTATGTCTAAGACAAAGAAGAATACCGAATGCAGATTTAGCCTTCAATAAATGTCCATTACACAAAAAATGATTGTAAAGCGTGCTCTGAACCTCAGAAGATGCTAGTGCTACCTCTGATACTGTCCACCCCTCTTACTCTTCTTCATGTCCCTTGGTGCTTGACAAATCTTTCTTATGGACCTTGCTGAAAAGTTTGGTACTACTGCCTCAAACTTCCTCTATATAGCTCTGAACTGTACTGTTCAGTTTGGTGGTAACTGTCCACATATAACTGTTGTGCACTTAAAATATATCTATTGCATCTGAGGAATCAAATTTTTAATTTCATTCCATTTAAACTTAAATATAAAAAGCAAATGTTTAGGTTAAACATGCTTTAGACATCTTGGGTTTGTGAATATACTTTGTTAACTGTAATTTTTATAAACTCTAAATATTAATTAAGTATTTTGAATAAAAATGTAGCATCCAAATTGAGATGTGTTTTGAGTGTAAAATACACACTAGATTTTGAGGACTTAGCATGGAAAAAGGAGTATAGGTATTCCCCTTGATAATTTTTA
The DNA here is from genome assembly GCA_004363535.1 of Dasyprocta punctata. Taxonomy (NCBI): domain Eukaryota; kingdom Metazoa; phylum Chordata; class Mammalia; order Rodentia; family Dasyproctidae; genus Dasyprocta; species Dasyprocta punctata. The sequence continues at coordinate 75,416 of RJWM01004671.1, read as the reverse complement.
TATTGATTAAATTTCAAAATCTTCTGTGAGTTCACTTCCTTCCCAGGAAGTCAATAGCCAAAGACTAAGGACACAGAAATTTGGAGGTTTCATTCAACCTCCTGAGTTCCCCAGGATTCAGGCTGAGGCTGGGACCTCTCTGTCCTACTCCTTCCCTCCCACCTCTTCTGCCAGACCTTTCTTAAAAAACCACTTGCTTTCAAATTCTCCCATCCCAGTTAGCTTCTGGGGAAACTAAATTCAGAAAAACTTCCCTGTTACTAATTTTAGATAGTAATTTCATTTGCTAAGCAAGTTGGTACCAGGTATGATGCTGGACATTGCTTGCCATGAAGCAATCCCTGTATCTTCCTTGGTATGCTGTTGAGCAAACAATGATTCACTTGGAAGGAAAAGCACAAATGTAAAAAAGCAGTGAGAACTTGCAGGGTAGAATACTTGCATTAAGGGAGTGGTACAAAACATTTCCAGTTAGCAAGGCTACAGAGATCCAGAAATGCCCAGGCCCTCAGAGCACTGCTCAGTGTTATTCAAGCTGCCAAAGAGTGCTCTGTAGGATTTAAAGAAACCCAAGACTTCATTTGCTGACTGTAAGCCAAATAAAGCTCTCACTTTCACATTACTATTGATGATGCAGAAGAGCAGAATTATTTCTTTTGCTCTAGTGGAGTAAGCAGAAGGAATGCCTCTGGAAACAATATCTGAAGTGCAGAAGCACAGTGCACTCCTATATTCTCCTTAAAAGCCATGTTTTATTCAGATAAATGACACCAGTTATCCTAGAGAGAACAGAAGAGGAAAAAAATCCTCTCTTTTAGGTAGGCAATCAGATCATCAAAGGATTTTTTTTTGATTCCCAAGAGTCTGCTTGAATTATAGAATTGTGTCTTAATGCCCTTCACTCCTGTCATCTTCCAGAACATGGCATTTCCCTTTTAAAATGAAAGCCTGACTTTTCCCTTTTCAACACCAAAAGTTAGCAGCTCTACCCACATGAAGGTAGAAATGTTGAACAAAAAGTTTTTTTTAATTAGTCATAGGCATATTTTATCTAAATGATGACTACTTACAGAAGTTTAACTTCCTTTAATAAGTATATTTTAAGAAACTTGGAACATGTCCCACATAAACAGTATAATATGAGGACAAAACAGCCAAAAGACCTACTTAATCCATTAGGGAGAGAAATACAATATGAATAGTATCAGTATAGCCCAACCAATTTACATGAATTTCTATGGGAAATTTGTTTATAATGTTCAACTATTATACCCCAAATCTGAATTCATGGCAGTAGCATCTTGAAGTACAAAGGGCCACAAGAGTACAGTGGACAGATAGTCCAGGGTAGAAATATGGTTAACCATTTATATCTGTATAAGTATTATGTAGATTTTTTAAATTAAATTTTGGAATGCATGCTAAATATTCAAAGTTCAAAATTACTCTCTCATGTTATTAGTTTCTTGTGTATCATCCTAAGATTTACTCTACACATCCAAGCAAATGTGCATACTTTCTTTGTACACACTGTAATATTTCCTGATTTTTTGAACTTGATGGTTCATTTCAATGGAATCCCAAAAATAAATTCTTTGAACCTTAAGTAGTTCAAAGTGATGCCATAACAGGAGTTTCTCAAAGTGATATTTACTGTACAACCAATATCAGAATCATCAAAAGAAGATGTCCAGACCAAGCCTAGACCCAGAAAATCAGAAATATACCTACTTGGGAATATGCTATCAGAGGATATAGGGAATAGAGCATTGGTTTTGGCATCAAGGAGATCTGAATGAAATTTAGATTCTGTCTGTATGTGTGCCCCATGCATTCTTATTTGGGTAGTAGGGATGATGGCACCTCCCTCTCCATTTTTCTAGGAGAAATCAAGAGAGGTTGCATGTTGAAATTTGAAACACTCTCAGGAAATGGATTGTGAACTCATAGTCACTTACATCATTAGATTAGCTGCCATTCCAAAGTTATCTCATTTCTCCAATCTTTACTAGAGTTTCCTTCACCTCCTGCCTTGGTTACTTTTCTCATTACTGATACAAAATACACAGCACCCAAAGGTAAAGTGGGGAAAGTTTATCGAGCTCACAATTTGTAGAGGTTTCAGGTCATAGTTGGCTGGTACCAAGGTAGGGTGGCACAGCAGAGGGACATCACAGAAGAGAAAGAGTTCATGGAAAACAGAAGACAGCAAAATCAAGCAGCAAACAGTGAGAACATCAGTCCTCTTTTGTCCCTTATATTCTATCCAGGCTACCCACCCTTAAGGAAGATAGCACTCACACCCAGAGTGGGGCACCCTCACTCCTAGCACCACACCATGAATCATCCACACCATCACATCCTTAATCTGAAAACCCCTACCTATGACTTCATGAGGCTTTGGGGGGACATCTAGATGCAAGCCATAACATTTTACCCCGGAATCCCCAAAGAAGACTCATGCATATCCCTTTATGCAAAAGGCATTTAGTCCATCTCCAAGAGTTGCCAAAATCCTAATGGTTTTCACATTGCTGAAAAGTCCAAGTCTAAAATCTCCTCTGAGATTTAAAGCAAACTCTTAGCTGTGAGCCCCTCTACAAATGAGAATAAAAGTAAACACTTCCAATATACAGTGGCACAAAATAAGTATTTGCACTTCAAATAGGGGGATAGAAAGGAATGGGAACAAACCAAGACAAAAATCCAGCAGGGCAAACTTTAAGTCCTGTACTTCCATGTCCAGTGTCTGAGGCAGTCTGCAGCAAGATGTGAATTCCAAAGGATTTGGGTAGCTCTGCACCTATAGTATTGCAGATGACTGTAGCTCCCACATCTTATCTCTTAGACTGACTTTGCACTCCTTGCAGCTTTTCTCAGATGATCCATGTTCCTGACTTCTCCAACTTTCTGGGGCTTCCATTACACCACTGGCTTCACACTCACAGCTTCAAAAACTGCCCTCTTAGGGGCACACTGCTGACCTCCAAGGCCTTCTGAAATCTGGGTGCAAGACTTCCTGACCCCACAACTCGTGCATTCTGCATGTACCTAAAACCAGCACCACATGGATGATGTCAAGTTCTTCTACCAGCTGGAGCAATAGGCAAGCTTCTTTCTCTTGTGGTTTCAGAGGTCGATGCCTGGATCCCTGAACACTTGTAGCTCAATCCCAGGAAACAAATTCTCTAGGCCACTGCCCCTGTGGAATATGGTGCTTTAGGACTTTCTTCTCAAGGAAGTCTTTTGCCTTTTCAACTCTGAGGCTGCAAAGGTTGTGGTCTTGCTATTTCTTTTGATGTCCTTAGGCCATCTTTTCCATTGTCCTATTCTTTCTCGGCAATCAAGTTCTCTGCTCTATCTTTGCAGTCCACAACTTTACTGGAACTTCCATTCTGGCCAAATTCACAATGTTTTAAGTCATTCTGTTAGGCTTTCCTCTTGATTCTCAACATAGATCTGGCTAAAAACCCCAAACAATAACCATGCCACGACTTCAATACTAGACTGTCTTGAAATTTCTTCTGCAAGATTAGTTAGTCTGTTGTCTTTAATCTTAGTCTCAGGCAGTCGCTAGAAATGAGAAAAATGCATAAAAAGTTTCTTCCAAGGCATAACGTATATTGTCTGAATTCCAATAAGCAATGAAGTCCTTCTTCACCAGCAGAATTTCCTGAACTTGGTCTTTACCAACAGCATTCCTGTCAGCATTCTGGGCTCCTGAGCTTTGACCAGATTTTCCCATCGAGTACAATTTAAGCCATTTTAGGTCTGCTTCTTAAGATGGCACCTCCAAACCTTTCCAAGCTCTTCCTACAAGCCAATTCCAAAGGGTTCCAAACCATATGATCATGTACACTCACAACAACCACACTCTTGGTACCAAGATCTGTCTGCATGCTGGAGATATGAGGGATCCAGTTGATGGCCTGGATTTCACTGTAGTGTTCAATGCAAGTCTGTATCAGAGACTGAAGGGTCTGTGATGGAAAGCTGAATGGTCTCTGCTGGAGACTGAAGAGTCTGTGCTGGAAGGCCAAAGATACCATCCATGGTGAAGGTGAAGACTGGAACTCCTCCAAAGAAACAGAAGTGAGCCTTCCTCCTTCATTTCCCCTTTATACCATTCAGGTGACAAGCTGCCTGAGGGTGGGTCTACTGTCTTCAGTAAATCCCCTTAGCCACAATCAGAACTATACTGATGAAATTTAGTTGGGCATTTTTTACTCAGGTTGACACAATCAGTTAACTATCACACCTCCCAAGTTACCTACTTGCATTCAAATTTTTGTTTCAAGTGTCCTGTTCTTAAGGAATTTAAACTAAGATAATACCTTTCCATAACAGAAAGGATGAAGAAGGATGTTGCAAATTTTTAAAGAATCAATACCTATATATACAGTGTTAGAATATTGCCAAACATATAATAATTATTGTATGTGTGCACTATCATTGTTACTGTTATTACTATTTTTAGTTTCACCACACCTCCATGTTTAGTGGTGGCAACCTCACTATTAATAATTGTTCAAAAATACACCCTACCTTGTTTCACTGAGAAGTGGTGTATTTACCGAGCTACTGGGCATGGCCCATTATTTCCATTCCTTGTAGGCTATAGTATACTTTTACCCTTGACAATGGTTTTAGAATTTCAATCACATGTATCTGAATTGCATTATTTTGTTATAATCAATCTCCAAAGCCTTCACACTCTTCCCTCTCACTCTGATATGGAGTATGCATTATTAATTAAATGGCAATGTTATTACATTCAGTAATTGAATTACTCCATAGTTCCTGCCTGTTATAATTAACATCTATCAAAATAAAAGAGGAGGAGTTATGTCACCCTTATTACCAGTGGTTGGTTTCCATAGGTTTTTGATCAAATTAAATAGAATCAAATTAATAAGTGGTTTAGTTAAGTGAAAGTCATTGTACTTATTTTGCCCTTATTTGTTCCCAGGCACAACTAAACACTGAAAGTCCACTTTAGAGTCTATGTATTTTTCCTTAACAAACTTTCCTCCAGCAACAACTGATGAACAGTATTCTCATCAAACTATATTCAGCAGCTATTTTGTACACAAGAAACTATTTAAAAGTAAGTCAAGAACAACCAATTAAGTCTAAAAATTATTCTACAGCCACCTTATCAATTATAGACATAACCAAGAAGCAGTTTGTGTGCAAAATATTCATGGAATCAGAATCATGTAGAGTCAGTTGATAGCTATCAATTGTTATTAGTGTAAAGCAAAGCAATAATGCAGAGAAGCACTAAGCAGTTCAAAAACAAAAAACAAACAAACAAAAAAAAACAATGAACCAAAGGGAAGTTTTCTCATGAATAGGCAAAGAGATTGTCTCATATAAACAGATACACAATTGTATGTGGGAAAATTGGTAAGGAAAACACATACCAACCCTAAAATAAAACTGTTGACCAAAGCAATATCCTCACCAATATTTAGAGGATTATGAGGCACAGAAATGAAATTAAATCTCCATTTGTAACAATATTCATAATAGCTGTGAACCTCAACAGGGACATAGAATACATCTCCTCCACCTAAACTGACACATAGACAAAACCTGCCTTAAGAATCTCTCTGGGCACTGTTCCTTCTCCCCATTCTGGCACACAAGTACATGTGTAATGGCAGCCATCTCTTACCAGTTGGCTAAAAGCAGCTTTGGCCATTCACGGACTGTGGGGGAAGAGAATAAGGCCTCAACAAGAAGCAAGCCTCCCACCCCCACAAACCAGCACCATGCATAGGCTGCTGCCAGCTTGGGGAAAGCCAGATCCTGGCCTCTCCCCATGAGTCAGCACCATTCAAGACTGCAGGGGAAGAGAACAAGGCCTCACCAAGAAGCAAGACCCCCTGAAGCAGCACCATGCACGGGCTACTGTTGGCATGGGAACAGCCAGTCCCAAGCCTCTCCCCGTGAGTCAATGCCATTCATGGACTGCGGGGGGAGAGAACAAGGCCTCACCAAGAAGCAAGGCCCTGCTGTGAGCCAGTGCCATGTGTGGGCCACCACCAGCAGGGGGACAGCTAGATCCCAGCCTCTTCTTGCACGTGGGCTGGCAAGCAAGAAGAACCAATCTTCCACCCTGTAAGTGACTGGCTGATCCAGAGAAACACAAGCTGAAATGATAGCTATTGTGGTGAAATCCAAATTGATGCTTATGTTGTTTTGGTGTTTCACTGACCTTGCAGGTCTAGGGCCAGTGGTCTGACCATCTGTTCAGAGGATAGTGGTATGCAGTGTAGCAATCTAGAGGGGATGTCTTCTGAGGGTGGTGGCCATTGTTAATTCCCTATTGTCTTGTTTTGAAGTCCTGTATCATTTTCATTGTTTTGGTGGTTGGGTTTTATTCTCTTTTGTTTTATTTGATTTTGTAATATCTGATGGCATGAGCAACTGTTTCAAAGATAGCAAGATATATTATGGTAGCCATTTTGGATTTACTATTGTCTTGTTTTGAAGTCCTTTATTACATTCATTGTTTTGCTTTTATTGTTTCTATTCTATTCTGTTCTGCTTGATTTTACTATGTCTGAAGGTATCTGCAGCTATTTTGAAAACAACAAGAAACATTATAGTAACTATTGTTGATTTCATAAAGTTTTGAAGTCATGTATCACTTACACTGGTTTGTTTTGATTGGTTTTATTCTGTTTTATCCTCTTTAAAATTAAAAAAAGCAACTTCGAAGATCTTATTCTGGATCAGATTGCCTGGGATAGTGCCATTCATGGCTTTTTTGTCAGCTAAATTCGTAATGGTATCCATTTCATTCTTAAAGGTATCCTGGTTTCAAGGACTGGGATCGGGGAGAGAGACATTGGCCAAGGAGTGCAAAGTCTCAGTCCCTAAATGGGAATAAACTCTAGAGATCTATTGATCTGTGTTATAGTATGGTGACTACAAATGATAATGCACTGTATACTTGAAAATCATCAAAAAGATTTGAAATATTCCCACCACAAAAACAAACAAGTAAGGATGTGAGATGATGGGTATATAAATTAGCTTGATTTTACTATTCCACAACATAGGTATTTATCAAAACATCTACATTATATCCCAGATGTAAATACCATTTTAGAAAATGCCTTTAATTGTTATGAAAAATTATTTGCTCCTATTGTATCTATGTTAAAGGACACTAACATGTATCTTCATTCTCCCCTGATATAATGTAATAAAGAGTTCTGAGTCCCAGTTATCTTTCCTAAACATCTCCCAATTTACTTTGGAAGAACTTCTCAGATGTTGGAGCATGGTAGACTTGTGAAATAGGTCAGAGGAGGAAAAAATGGATTTGGAGACAAGAGAGAAAGGGATAAAAGAAGGAGAAAAGCGAGGTAAACCTAGTCATGGACTCATATATGATGCAATGCTTTAAATTTCTATTTTCAAACACTTGGTCCTCATAAGAATTTGAGGTAATTTATAAGAGTTTCTTGACAAGATATTTCCCCTCTTCATTTAATATTTGAATGACAGTCTGGTAGATATAAGAAGGCACAGATGGATACAATGGTTTTATTCTAAAGACAAAGCATCATTATGAAGCTGAGGTGTCTCATGCTTAATATTTTTTAATTATAATAGGAAGCTGTTCTTAAAAGCAATTGAGTTTACACAAGCAAACAACACTTTGGTTTCATCACAAATAATAAAACATTTAACCTTTAAAATATATCAGTGATGGAGCAATAGGATCAAATAACTGGCAAACATTCTAAAAGTCACCAACCTTAGCTTGTCTTGAATGTAATGATATTCTATCTAGATTTTACATACCTCGGAAAGATCATTTTTTATTATTAGTGCATGTTAGTAATACAGACTGGTGAGGTTCATCTTGGTGAACTGGTACATGCGCTTAGCATACCTTGATTTTTTTCTAACCCACTATCTCCTCCCATTCCTAACTCCTACCTCTAATTCCCTTGTCCACATTCAAAAGTCATCCCTCGAAGTGATCTTCTAAGTAATCATCCATCAGTGCAAGTAAGTATTGAAAGACTGACTAAAATAAGCAGTGGAGGATCAAGCCTTACACATACACCAGAAAATAATTAATTACCACCCCCTCCTGAGTGCTATGGATGTGCATCTTCTAGGCCATCTGATTTTTCAAGTTACTTTCCACCTATACAAACTCTATAATTTGTCACAACTTTGGAATGCCCTGTAGGCAGTATGCTAATACAAATGCTAGAGAGTTAAGTACATCCAGGGGAAATGTGACCTTGTGTAGACATAAATTTGTAAATGGGCAAATTATTTAAAAAAAGAAGTAGTTCAACAGCTCAAACAATGAAACAATGTATTTGTTAAAAATAAATATTTGTTCCTCAAGAAATACATGTTCAGTTGGGGAAAGACAAATATCTCAAATAAGAAAGTAATTCTAACATGGTTAACACTTTCACTTGTGTTCTAGTGTATAATTGAATGAATTATGACATATGTAGACACCCATGTAAACTCAACCTGAATCCACAAAGTATAAGATTTCCATCTACCCCAGAAGGTTCCCTTTTGGCTTCTTTCAGTCAATCCCCAGCCTCATATAGGCAAACACTATTCTTATTTTCTATCTCTGTTGATTAATTTTGCCTGTTCTTGAACTCCATAAAAGTGGACTTGCACATGATGTCATTTTATTTTAAAAAGAATTAAAAAACAATAAAAATTATACAGAATTTCAAAACAAGATGTTAGGAAATTAACAATGGTTATTATATTGCATATTGTTATCTTCAAAATAGTTGCTTAGATTACAAGACACAGGTATGCAAAACTGATCCAACAATATAAACACTGTTTCTTTCAATGAACTAATAGAACGAATAGCCTATGCTCCAGAGGCTTGGAACTCCTCGCAGCCAGACACAAGGTACAGGTGGTGCCACACTACCGGGTGAGCTCTGTCTAGCTACCTGGGTCCCGGAGGTTCTGATCCGCAGCCAGTAATGCAGAGGGTCCAGCAACACACTCCAGGAGTGCACCCTCACTAGCTGTGCAAAGGATTGACTTCCACCCAGACCAGTGTTTCAGCGCAATCCATCAGGAGAACACCAGGCCAGCCTCACAGGACACTGAAGTACTGAGCCCAGCCCAGCCCAGCCCAGAGCCCCAGAGCTGCCCATCAGGGAGTGGCAAGTGCAGCTGTAGGGCCTTAGAGAACTTGAACTCTGCCCATCAGAGCACAAGGTGTGAGCTCCATTGTTCAGGGGTGCACCCACGAGGAACGTCCTAGAGGTTGCAAACCCACCCAACCAGGAGCAAGGCCCTGGCACTATATGCCTGGGACTCGCCAAGGCTTGCCCTGTGGTCCAGAGGCTCTGAATCCTCGCAGCCAGACACAAGGTCCAAGAGGTGCCACACTCAGAGGTGTGCTCCACCTAGCCGCCTGGGTCCCAGAGGATATAAACTCTAACCAGCCAGGCTCAGTGTCCAGTGACACACCCCAAGGTTGTGTCTCTGCTAGCCACCTGGGTCGACGGGGTGCTGAACACTACACAATTAGGCTCTAGACCCCTGCAACAAGCTCCAGGGGTGTGACCCTGCTAGCTGGAGGGAGAAAGCAAACTTCATCCAGCCCAGCGTCCCAGAGTAACCTGACAAATTACATCAGGGGAACACGCGGCCAGCCTCACAGACCATAGAACACAATGATCCAGCACCATAATCTGGGGATGTGACCCAACTAGCCACGGGAATACTGGAAGATTGAAGCTCTTCCCAGCACAGTGATCCAGTGCAATCCATCAGAAATCTGTCTACCCAGCCACATAGGTCCCAGAAGAAAATGATAAGACAAAAGACTAAGAGACATTCTCAATCCCCCAGCTGAATGAGAACAAACCCAAGAGACACTGAATGGAACACGCTGGGAAGCACACAACTGAACCTTCTGAAATGATAGTAAATGAAGTAAAGAAACAACTCCATGAAGCTACAGAGAAACTCAAATCAGAAATAACCTCTCAGCTAAAAATTGAAATGGAAATCATTATGAAAGAAATGCTGTGTGTATCTAAAAAAGATCAAGATTAAAAAATACAAGAACATAAGAAAATCATGGAAACTTTGAATTAACAATATAAGACACAAATAAAATGCAAGAAACAGATACAAAGAGAAATTCAGGAAGTGAAAAATTCCATGGAAAGTTGGCAAAACCACTTGAATGAACCTGAAGATAGAATCTCAGACCTCGAAGACAGCATAGAAGCTTATGATCATGAAAGAAAAGATCTCTTAAAAATAACACGGAACCAGGAAACAACAATTCAACAGCTACAAGATGATGTCAAGAGAAATAACATAAGATTAAGAGGCATCAATGAAAAAGCAGTGGTCAATACTGATGACCTGTGAAGGCTATTTGCAGAAATAATAGCAGAAAATTTTCCAAACATGGGAAGAGAATCTGATATACAGGTAAGTGATGCATACAGAACCCAACTAACCATAACCAAAATATCTCTTCACCCAGACATATAATAATTAGGGTATCAGAAATACAGCACAAAAACAAAATACTAAAAGCTGTCAGAGAAATGAAACAGATCACCTATGAAGGAAAGCCTATCAGAATCATGGCAAACTTCTCAACACAATCCTTTAAGTCAAGAAGAAAGTGGAGTGAAGTATTTCAAATCCTGAAAGAAAACAACTTTTAACCCAGATTGATGTATCTTGCAAAATTATTTTTAAAAATTGATGCAGAAATAAGATAACTTCGCTGACACAGAACAACTGAAGAAATTTATGGTCACCAAACCAACACTACAAAGAGTACTGAAAGACACTGTAGAAGGAAACAATGATAGCCACAATCTTAAGAACAACAAACAAAGAAACCACTAGGCAGGGCAAATAATTGAACAGAAAATGTAGAAAACCAACAACAGAAAGATATCATGACAGGGATGAGTCAGTACATATCAGTTATATCAATCAATGTGAATGGTCTCAACTCACCAATAAAAAGAAACAGACTAGCAGAGTGGGTTAAGAAACAAAACCCAACAATATGCTGTGTACGAGAAACACATTTAACTCAGAAGGAAACTCACAGACTAAAAAAGGATGGAAAACCATACTCCATGCAACAGGAACCCAAAAAAAAGCAGGGGTAGCTATTATGTTTGCAGACAATGCAAACTTCAAACCGAGAATGATCTAAAGAGATAAAGAAGGTGAATACATATTTGTTAGGTGATAACTTCATGAGGAAGAGATTACAATCATAAATATGTATGCACCAAATACGGGAACACCCAACTATGTAAGACAATTCTTAATAGACATGAAAAACCAAATAAACAATAATACAGTTATAACAGGGGACTTTAACATCCCACTGTTACAGAGAGACAGATCAACCAAACAAAAAATCAACAAAGAAATAACAGAACTGAATCAAACTTGTGAACAAATGGACCTAGTAGATGTGTACCGACTATTCCACCCATCAACATCAGAATACACATTCTTCTCAGAAGCACATGGGTCATTCTCTAAAATAGATCATATACTGGTCCACAAAACATTCTTAAGTAAATGCAAAGGAACTGAAATAATTTCATGCATATTACCTGACCATAGCGCAGTAAAATTGGAAATGAATGACAAAAATACCCTCAAGAACCCCATAAACACATCGAAATTAAATAATACTCTCCTAAACAATCAATGGGACACAGAGGAAATTAAAGAAGAAATTAAGCAATATCTATAGCTCAATGAAACTGCAAATACAAATTACCAGAATCTGTTGGACACAGTAAGAGCAATCCTCAGAGGGAAATTTATAGCACTAAACTTCCACATCGGAAAAATGGAAAGAACATGCATAAACAACCTATTGCTGCACCTCAAACTTTTAGAAAAAGAAGAGCAAGTCAAGTCCAAGGCCCAAATAAAGGAGGAAATTATCAACATTAGAGCAGAAATCAACACAATTGAAACTAAGAAAACAATGCAAAGAATTAATGAATCGAAGAGTTGGTTCTTTCAAAGAATAAATAAAATTGACAAACCCCTAGCAATCCTTATCAAAAAGAGGAAAGGAAAAAACTCAGATTCATGCAATAAGAAATGAAAAGTGTGAAATCACAACAGACCCTGTGGAAATACAGATCATAAACATCTACTTTGAAAACCTTTACTCACATAGATTCGATAACACAGAAGAAATGGACAGATTCCTAGAAACCTATGAATTACCAAAGCTGAATCAAGAAGATGTAAAACCATTGAATAACCCAATTTCAGCCAATGAAATTGAAAATGTAATTAGAACCTTACCAACAAAGAAAAGCCCAGGTCCTGATGGAGTCACTGCTGAATTCTACAAGAAATTTAGGGAAGACTTAATGCCAACACTCTTCAAATTCTTCAATGAAATTGAAAGGGAAGTAAGTCTCCCTAACTCATTCCTGGAAACAAGTATTCCCCTAATACCAAAACCAGAGAAAGACCCAAACAAAAAAGAAAATTACAGGCCAATCTCCCTAATGAACATACATGCAAAAAACCTCAATAAAATATCAGCAAATAGAATACAGCAAGTTATCAGGAAGATTATACAGCATGATCAAGTGGGATTCATCCCAGGAATGCAGGGATGGTTCAACATACGGAAATCAATAAATGTAATACACCATATCAACAGAGTCAAGGACAAGAATCACATGATCATTTCAATAGATGCAGAAAAAGCGTTTCAACAAAATCTAACACCCATTCATGATAAAAACCCTACAGAAAATTGGAATAGATGGTCTCTACCTCAACCTGAAAAAAGCCATACATCATAAACCAACAGCCAACATCGTGCTAAGTGGAGAAAACCTAAAAACTTTCAACCTAAAATCAGGAACAAGACAAGGATGTCCATTATCACCACTCCTATTCAATATAATTCTGGAAATATTAGAGCAATTAGACAAGAGAAAGAAATAAAGGGAATAAGGATAGGAAAGGAAGAAGTAAAATTATCATTATTTGCAGATGATATGATGCTCTACATAGAAGATGGCCAAAAATCCATTGAAAGACTTCTAGATGTAATAACCAAATTCAGTAATGTTGTTGGATACAAGGTTAACACTCAAGAATCGATAGCATTCCTGTACACAAACAACAAAGTCACTGAAAGAGAAATAAGCAAAACCACATCCTTCAGTATAACATCCAAAAAAATGAAATACCTAGGAATCAATCTAAAAAAGGAAATAAAAGATCTATACAGTGAAAATTACATTACTCTGAAGAAGGAAATTGAAGAGGATTTCGGAAAATGGAAAGATATTCCCTGTTCATGGATAGGAAAAATAAACATTGTGAAAACGGCCATTCTCCCAATATTGTTACATAGATTTAATGCAATCCCAATTGAAATACTACTTGCTTACCCCGCAGAGCTAGAGAAAGCATTCCTGAAATTCATCTGGAACCAGAAGAGACCTAGAATACCAAAGGCAATTCTGGGCAACAAAGGTAAGGCAGGAAGCATCACAATTCCTGACTTGAAACTATACTATAAAGCTACTGTGATAAAATCAGCATGGTACTGGAATCAAAACAGACCTGAAGATCAATGGAATAGATTAGAAGATACAGCCACAACTACAAACACATTCAGCCACCTCATCTTTGACAAAGGGACTAAACATGTACATTGGAAGAAAGATAGCCTCTTTCACAAATGGTGCTGGAAAAACTGGCTTTCTATATGCCATAAACTAAAACTAGATCCATGTCTATCACCATGCACTAAAATAAAGTCAAAATGGATCAAAGATCTGAATATTAAAACAGAGACATTAAACTTGCTAGAAGACAAAGTAGGTAAAAATCTCGATGACATAGGAGTAGGCAGAGAGTTCATGAACAAAAATCAAATTGCATGGGAAACACTTCCCAGAATCAACAAGTGGAATCTCGTCTTACTAAAAAGTTTTTGCATGTCAAAGGAAACCTCCAACAGCTTGAAAAGAAAACCCACGAACTGGGAAAATATCTTAGCCAATTGTCCATCAGACAAAGGACTTCTATCTAAAACATATAAAGAATTAAAAAAAATCAGGCCCCTAAAATTCAAGGACCCAATCCAAAAATGGGCATCTGAAATGAAAACACACTTCTCAGAGAAAGAAATACAAATGGCAAATAAATATATGAAAAAATGTTCAACACCAATGGTCATTCGGGAAATGCAAATCAAAACAACACTAAGATTCCACCTCACTCCAGAAAGAATGGCCAACATTAAAAAGTCAATCAACAACAAATGCTGGAGGGGTAGTGGGGAAAAAGGAACCCTTCTCCACTGCTGGTGGGAGTGTAGACTAGTGCAACCACTATGGAAAGCAGTGCGGAGATTTCTCAAGAAGCTAGGTTTAGAGATCCCATTTGACCCAGCTATCCCACTTCTGGGCATTTTCCCAGAAGAACTAAAAACATCATACCACAGTGACATTTGTGCACCCATGTATATAGCAACCCAATTTGTAATAGCCAAATCTTGGAAACAACCCAAGTGCCCATCAATCAAGGAATGGATAAAAAAGATTTGGTATTTTTATACAATGGAGTACTACTCAGTTATCAAGAAAGATTGTATCGAGACTTTTATAAGTAAATGGACACAACTTGAGACCATACTCATAAGTGAGATAAATCAAACTCATATGTGCAAATATCGTATTGTCTCCCTAGAGAAAGAAACTGAAACAGTATATATGATCCAAAATCTACAATAAATACTGTGTAAGGGCAAGAAAGTGCTCAAAGAGCAAAAGTAATTGGGAAAGGGAAAATGAGAAAAGAAGGAAGGGAAAAGGAAAAAGACATAAATCTGTGTATATGTATATGTAAGATAACTAAAATGACTATACTGCTGAATGTATTAGTTATTGAGAAAGATCAGTTAATACTCATATGATTAGATCAATTTTACATGTCTGTATCTGTTAATGTAAACAACTGTGTTGAAGGTAATGTAACGCAATATTGCAACAATTGTCAAGTTCCTATCATCTTGTTTTGTAAACCTATAATGTTACTGTTGTGGACTTGCTGTTGTCATTTGTTTGTCTCTTTTACTTTTTGTCTTTCTTATATGTGTCTTTTTTCTCTTAAATAAAAAAATAAATAGAATGAATAGTACAATTATCTTAGCTATCTTGCATATATATGTATTTTTCCCCTTCTTTTCTCCTTTCCCCCATCCCAGTTGTTCTTTCCTTTTGAGTGGTTTCTTTTCCTTTCACATACCTATTGTACCTTTTGAATCTTATTTACTGTTTCAGTTTCTAACAACAGGAGACAGTACAACGTTTGTACATTCTAGTCTGATTAATTTCACTTATGAGTATGGTCCTAATTGCATCCATTTACCTATAAAAGCCTCAAGTTTATCTTTTGTTATACCTGAGTACTACTCTGCTGTATAAAACTACTGTATCTTTTTTAACGCATTCATCAGTTGGGCATTTGGGTTGTTTCCAAGATTTAGATATTACAAATGGTGTTGCTGCCCTTCTCCCACACCCAGATGACCTCAGCAGAAGGGGCGAGCCTCGGTTGCCCTTTCCCAACATCTGAAAGCCCTCCACACCCAGAGACATCAACAGCAGAAGGGAGCCTCAGTCCTCCCCCTCCCCCACACCTGAAGGACCTCAGCAGGTAACTGGTTGTCAGCCACCCTTTGCCTGCACCTGGATTACCTCAGCACCCAGATAACCTCAACAGCTGGGGGGAGCCTTGACCACTAACTTGCACCCAGAGGACTTCTGCAGCTGATGGGATCATCAGCTGCCTTCCTCAGCACCCCAACAACCTCAGCAGCTGAGGACAGCCTTGGCTGCCATTCCCCCACACCTGAAAGTCCTCGACAGCTGACAGGATCATCAGCTGCCTTTCCTCAGCACCCAGAAGACCTCAGCAGTTGAGGGGAGTCTAGGCTGCCCTTCCCCTGCACCTGAAAGACCTGATCAGCTAACAGGAGCACCAGCCACCTTTTCCCCACACCTGAATGACCTCAGCAACCCAGGGGCCATCAGCAACAACTTCTACTACCTGCAGTACCTCGGTGGGCTAGTGGGACCCTTGGTAACACCACCCCCCAAACAGAGAACTTCAACAGGCCAGCGACAGTGCAGTGAGTTCCCCCCTCAAGTAGAGGACCTCAGTGGGTCAACAGGAGCCTCAGCAAACCCTCCTCATGCCTAGAGAACCTTGGTGAGCCAGCAAGAGTATGGGTGAATCCTTCTTCCATGCAGAGAACCCTAGGTGGGTTGATGAGAGCACTAGTGAGGCCTCCCCCCACTTGGAGGAATCCATCAGTGGCTACGAGAACCTCAGGGACATAGTAGGGTCCCAGCTGGGGCACACACTATACTCAGATGTGTCTAGCAGCCTTAAACAGCCTGAAGCCACAGTAACAAGACAAACTAAGGGCTGGCTCACATCAATAATCCTAGGCTAGTCAGCCTAGGAAGAATATAGGACTCATTCAACAGGCCCTGCAGGAGGAATTCAGGTAAATGGTCCTTCCCCTACATTGTAGGATCTAGCAACTGGGTGAACATCACCCACACAGGAGAACCCCAAGATACACACAACAAACAGTAGAGAGTAGCAGGATTGAAAAGATCAGTCTACAGCCATACCACCCTGAACATGCCTGATCTCATCTGAAAAGACCAAAATATTAACCCAAGAGGTGAAAGTCACAAAACAAAAAAGAAAAATGTAACCTAAAATTCCCAGTCCATCAGAAACAAGTACAGGAGACATCAAAGTAGAGGACATTGGAAGTCATACACCTGAAATTTCTGAAAACATAGCAAGTGAAATAAAGAAACAAATCCATGAGACTACAGAGGAAATCAGATTACAAATAATCTCTAAGGTAAACAAAGAAATGACAACATCAATAAGGGAGTTGCTGAGTATAGCTAGAGAAGACATAGATGAAAAAGTACAGGAACATGGGAAAATGATGGAAACCTTGGATGAACAATATAGGAAACAAATAGAATGCAAGAAACAAATTCAAAGAGAGATCCAGTAAATTTTAAATTCCATTGAAAACTGGCAAAATCACTTGAATGAAACTGAAGATACACTTTCAGACCTTGAAGACAGGATCACATCTACCAATTACAAAAGGAAAGAACTCTTAAAAATAACAAGTGATCATGGACTAACAATTCAACAGCTTCAAGATGATGCAAAGAAAAACAATATAAATTGCTAGGTGTCAATGAAAATGCAGAAGTCAACGCAAGTGACATAAAAAAAAACTATTCACAGAAGTAATAGCAGAAAACTTCCAAAGGGGAGAAACACTCTCACATACAGATAAGTGAGGCATATATGCCTCCAATTGGTCATAACCAAAATAAATCTACACCCAGACATTTAATAATCAAGATCCCAGAAATTCAGCATAAAAATAGAATACTAAAAGCTGTTAAATAAAAGACACAACTCAGCTATCGAAGAAAGCCCATTAGAATCATGGCTGACTTCTCAACACAAACCCTCAGGACAAAATGAACTTGGAGTGAAGTATTTCAAGCTCTCAAAGAAAACAACTTTCAACCCAGATGAATGTAACCTGCAAAACTTTCTTAGTAAATTAATAGAGAAATAAAATACTTCCAAGACAAAGAACTGAAGAAATTCATGTCCACCAAACTAACTCTAGAAAGAGGATTCAAAGACATACTAGATAGAGATAAAAATCACCATGATTCCCAGAACAACAACAGAGAGAAACCACCAGGCAGGGCAAACATTAAAATGAGGAGCAAAAGCAGGGAACCAACAACAGGAAAATAACATGACAAAGTTAAGCCAGTATATATCAGTTATAACCATCAAAGTAAATGGAATCAATTCACCAATTAAAAGAAATAGATTGACATAACTGATCAAGAAACAGGAATAAACAATATGATGTATACAACAAACACATCTAACTTGAAAGGAAACTTATAGACTAAAAGTCAAAGGATGGAAAATAATATTCCTTGCAATAGGAACAAAGAAAAAACCAGGGGTAGCTATTCTGTTTGTAGACAGTTTGAACCTCAAACCAAAAATGATCCAAAGAGATAAAGAAGGTCACTACATACTTGGCAGGGGAAAAATTAAAGAGCAAGAGACAACAATCATAAATATATATGCACCAAATACAGGAGCACACAACTATATAACACACATACTGATAGACATGAAAAATCAAATATGCAATAACACAGTTGTAACAGGGAACCATAATACCCCATTATCACAAAGAGATAGAGCAACTAGACAAAAAGTCAGCAAAGAAATAACAGAACTCAATCAAACCTGTGAACAAATGGACTTACTATATGTTTACAGAGTATTCCACCCAACAACATCAGAATACATATTCTTCTCAGCTGCACATGGGACATTCTCTAAAATAGACCATATATTATCCCATAGAATATGCTTAAGTTAATGCAGAGGGATTGAAATTATCTCATACATATTAACACACCATAGTACACTGCAATTGGAAATTAATTGCAAAAGAAACTGCAAAACCTACAAAAACACATGGAAATTAAATAGCACCACCCTGAACAACCAATGTATTACAGGTAAAACTAAAGAATAATTTTTAAAATCTAAAATTCAATGAAAATGTGGATACAACATACCAAAACCTGTGGGATGCAATGAAAGCAGTCCTAAGATGGAAATACATAGGAATGAATTGTCACATCAGGAAAACAGAATGAGCACAAATAACCTAATACTGCCCCTCAAGTTTCTAGAAAAAGAAGAGCAAGTCAGGCCCAAAGCCCATACAAGGGAGGAAATTATAAAGACCAGAGTAGAAATTAATGCAATGGAGACTAACAAAGCAATACAAAGAATTAATGAATCAAAAGTCGGTCTTTCGAAAGAATAAACAAAATCGATAAACCCCTAACCAACCTTATCAATAAAATGAAGGAAAAAAACACAACTTCATGCAAAGAGGAATGAAAATGGTGAAATTACTACAGATCCTGTGGGAATTCAGAAGATAATTAACACCTACTTTGAAAATCTTTACTTGCATAGGCTGGAAAACACAGAGGAAATGGACAGATTTCTAGAAATATATGAAATACCAAAGCTGAATCAAGAAGATATAAAAATTTTTGAATAACCAAATATCAGATACTTAAATAGAAAACATAATTAAAAACTTACCAACAAAGAAAAGCCCAGGTCCTGATGGATTCATGGCTGAATTCTACAAGAAATTGATCAAATATTTAATGCAAATACTCCTCAAACTCTTTAATGAAATTGAAAGGGAAGCAATTCTCCCTAACTCATTCCTGGAGGCAAGGACTACTCTGAAACCAAAACCAGAGAAAGACCCAACCAAAGAAGAGAACAGATTACAAGATGCAGACAAAACTACAAAGACACTCAGCCACCTTATCTTTGACAAAGGGGCTAAACATGTTCGCTGGAAGAAAGATAGTCTCTTTAATAAATGGTGCGGGAAAAATTGGCTTTCCACACGTCAAAGACTAAAACTTGACCCATGCCTATCACCATGCACTAAACTAAAGACAAAATAGATCAAAGATCTAAATATTAAAACAGAAACACTAAATCTACTGGAAGACAAGGTAGGTAGAAATCTTGAAGACATAGGGTTAGGAAAAGAGTTCATGAACAAAACACAAACCATGTGGGAAGTACTTCAAAGAATCAACAACTGGAATCTCATCTTCTTAAAAAGTTTTTGCACTTAAAAAGAAATCACCAACAGAAACACTAAATCTACTAGAAGAGAAAGTAGGTCAAAATCTTGAAGATTTAGTAGTATGCAGAGAGTTCATGAACAAAAACCAAACTGCATGGGAAATACTTTAAAGAATCAACAACTGGAATCTCATTTAAAAAAAATTTGCCTCTCTAAGAATCACCGACAGAGTGAAAAAGAAAACCCACAAATTGGGAAAAATTTTAGCCAAATATCTCTCAGACAAGCGACTTCTATCTAGAATATATATAAAGAATTTTAAAACATCAGGTCCCTGCAATTCAAAGACCCAATCCAAAAAAGGGAATCTGAGATGAAAACACATTTCTCAGATGAAGAAATACAAGTGGCAAATAAATATATGAGAAAATGTTCAACATCATTGGTCATTTGAGAAATGAAAATTAAAACAACACTGAGATTCTATCTCACTCCAGAAATAATGGCTATCATCAAAAAAGTATTCTGATTTTCTGTAGGATTGTTTTATCATGAATGAGTGTTGGACTTTATCAAATTTTTTTTCTGCATTTATTGAGATGATCATGTGATTTTTGTCTTTGGCTCTGTTGATGTGGTGTATTACCTTTATTGATTTCTGTATGTTGAACCATCCCTGCATTCCACTTGGTCGTGATGTATAATCTTCTTGATTATTTACTGCATTCTGTTTGCTACTATTTTATTGAGAACTTTTCCTTTCATATTCATTAAGGAGATTGATCTGTACATCTCCTTATTGGTGGGTCTTTCTCTGGTTTTGGTATCAGGGTAATATTTGCCTCCAGGAATGAGTTAAGGAGTATTGCTTTCCTTTCAATTTAATTAAAGAGTTTGAGGAATATCAGCATTAAATCTTCTCTAAATTTCCTGTAGAATTCAGCTGTGAATCCATCAGGACCTGGGCTTTTCTTTGTTGGTAAGTTTTTAATTACATTTTCATTAACTGATACTGGGTTATGCAAAACTTTTTTATCTTCTCGACTCAGCTTTGGTAATTTACACATTTCTAGGAATCTGTCCATTTCTTCTGTGTTTTTCATCCTATGCAAATTGTCTTGGTTACTTTTCTCTTGTTGCTGGGAAAAAATACTTAACATCCAAAATGAAGGAAGGAAAGGTTTATTAGCTCACTGTTTGTGGAGGTTTCAGTCCATAATCAGGTGGCATGGCACAGGGGCAACATTTCAAGACAGCAGGTAGCAAAGGCAGCCAGAGCAAAAGGAGGGAAGAGCAAGCCTCTTTTCTTCCCTTATATTTTAAGCAGGCTACCCCTCACCCCCACCCCCGCAGGTGATCCTGGTTTCCTGCTGAGTCTTTTAATTAAATTTCTAAACTTCTTAAGGTGACACAATGTATCGATCATAATACACATAAACGTTTTTGAAGTAGGTGTTAATGATCTTTTGAATTTCTATATCGTCTCTCCACCATCAGGGGAACCTCAGTGAGCCACACAGGAGGGGAGAAACCCCACTCATTGCCTTTCCACCATTCTAGAACCTCTGCCCAGGGGAACTCAGGTGTGTGGCCCATTTCCCTACACCACAGAGCAGCCAGCCAATGCAGGAAGTGACCAGGACTCGGCAACCAGCCTGTCTGGGTGAACCCATGGTAAATTCATTCTAACAAGGGAAAACACTTTGCATACAAACTCATAATTTATGATTGGTTCTGTTATATAACTATATAATTTTTTCCCATGGTCTAAAGTACAAAATCATTAGTTACCACAGTTTGTCAATTTCTAAATTGTGCTTGATGCTATCATTATTGCTAATTGTAGTACTGTAGCTCAGATTTCAAATCTGTTATAGTCAGTTTTTCTCCCTTGTGTCACAATATTGGAAAGCTCTAGGGTAATAACCTCACCACAGTCCTACACCAAAAGACTGGGAACGGAGCCAAATAGAAACCAACATCCCATACTCAATTAACTGAGAAGGTAGAATCTTGGGATAGACACAAACCAAGAACCTCCTACACACAGAAGACATTCCAGAAGAACAGACTTTTCCTAGAGAGGCATTAATACTAGTGATATTGCTACCTACCACCAAAACTCCCAAGGATCATTACAGAAAACAAAATAAAATTTTTTTGAAATAGAAAATGTCAAGACAAAGGAGCAAAATGCAATCTCAGACCTCTAGCCCACCCAAAACAAGTCCAGGAGACATGTACATAGAATAATTTGGATGTCACATACCTGAAATTTCTGAAATGATAGCAACTGAAGTAAAGAAACAACTCCATGAGGCTGTAAAGGAAATCAGATCAGAAATAATCTCTCAGGTAAAATTTAAAAAAAAAGAAATGACAACCTTAATGAAAGAATTGCTGAGTATACTTAAATAAAACACAGATTTGAAAAAAAAAGGAGCATAGGAAAATGATGGAAACCTTGAATGAACAATATAGGAAAGAATTAGAATGTATGAAACAGATTCAGAGATATACAGAAAATTAAAAATTCCATTGAAAGCTGGCAAAACCATAAGGTTGAATGAAACTGAAGATTAAAAAAAGAAATGGAAGATAGACTTTTAGACCTTGAAGACAGGATTGCAACTAGCAATCACAAAAGGAAAGATATCTTAAAAATAACATGGAACCAGGAAACAACAATCCAACAGCTGCAAGTCAATGCAAAGAAAAGCAATATAAGGCTGATACATGTCAATGAAAAAGCAGGAGTCAACACAAATGACATCAAAAGACTATTTGCAGAACAGCAGAAAATTTCCCAAGTACGGGGAAAGAATCTCACATACAGATAAATGAGGCATATATAACTCCATTAGTCATAACAAAAATAAGTCTACACCCAAGATCCCAGAATTTCAGCACAAGAACAGAATCTTAAAAGCTGTTAGAGAAAAGAAACAGATTACATATTTTAAAAAGCCCATCAGAATCATGGCAGACTTCTCAATAAAAACCATCAAGTCAGCATAACGTTCTTGAAATTCACTTGTGTTGTTACATGTTGTGCATGTTGTGGTTTACTCATTTTTATTACCAAATCATTTTCCACCATATGACTACAGTAGTAATTCATTATGTGGCTATATGACATTTTGCTTGCTCCATCTCCTGTCTATATCAATGTTGATTAGAATTTAGAATGGATAGTAGAGGAGGGAGCTGGTAAGTATCAGTTGTGGTCACAAGAACAGCTGCAAAGGTTACTGCTGTAGTAGTCACATTTCCCTTAAAAGTTGTTGCAGAAACAATTCTGCAGATTCTAGAATCGTTCTCAGAATTTAGAACACAAGGGTATCTAAGTGGCAGAAAGGGTGGATGGATAGTGAATGCACTGGGGCACCAACAAGATCCCATTTAAGGACTAAAGAACTAATTTCCCCAACTGCTGGAAGTGCTGGTGACTGATGGTCATCACTTTAAAAATGTTGGCTTACACAGTGTCCTAGCCACTTCCTGGAGGAAGCTATCAATCAATGAGTGGTTTTATTTAAGGTATAAAAGCCAGGACTGCTGCCCTAGCCTCAATGAAGGGCAACTTTGAAAGGCTATTTCGAATGTAGGAGTCCTTGAGCAATGAACTGGAGCATGTGTGTATCTCCTTCACGTCCAATTTCTCTGTCATGTAATCATCCCCCTTTACAAGCCGGGCGTGGTGGCGCACACCTTTAATCCCAGCACTCAGGAGGCAAAGGTAGGTGGAGCGTTGTGAGTTCGAGGCTGGTTTGGGCTATAGCATGAGCAAGGCCGGCCTGAACTACACAGTGTGACCTTTCCTCAAAAAAAGTAGGTCCGGGAATTTGGCTCAGTGGCTTAAGAGCCTGCCTGGCAGGTTCAAGGTTGTAAGTTTGATCCCCAGTACTGACAAAAAAAAATCATGCCCCTTTATCCCTCACAAGTGTTGGTCCTGAGAACAGTCTCTAGTCAAGCTGCTGCATGCAAAAGCCATAGTCCCAGAAACTTCCTCATGGAATTTGTTTAGTTTGGGGTTTTTTTGGGGGGGTGGGGAGGGAAGTGTTGTTTAACTATTTATGCCTTTTTTTTTTTTTTGCTAACTTGTTCGCAGTACTAGAAATCAAACTCAGGACCCTATGCATGCTGGACGATTCTCTACCACTAAGCTACATCCCTAGTTCTTTTAAAATGCTTTTCGGAAACAGGGTCATGCTAAATTGCCCAGGCTGGCCTTGAACTTGCCATGTTCTAGCCACAGTTTCCTTAGTAGCTGGGATTATAGGTGTGGGCCCACATACCCAGCAACCTTGTTCCTATTTCACTGTGGTTTTGATAATTCTAGGTCTTTTACATTAACATGTAAATTTCAAAATCAACTTGTCCATTTATAACAAGAACCTGGTTGAGTTTGGGATTGAAATTGTGTGGAATCTGTAAATCAATTTGGGGTTGATGTTGACATTTTTCCATATGAATATCCTGATGTTCTGGGACCATTTGTTAAAAGGACTATCCTTTGTCCTACTAGACTTCTTTGGCACAATCACGTCACTTGCAAATAAAGGTAATATTTACACCCCTTTTATAAATTTTCCTTACCTTATTGCACCCTGTAAAGCACCTAGTATAATGTTGAACAGATATTGAGAGAGAAGACATCATTGCCTTCATTCCAATCTTTGGGGAAAGTTGTCTTTCACCAGTGAATATATATTAGCAGTAGATCCCTACCACAAAGCAGTAGATTTCAACCTCCAAGTTGAAATACCATCTTTATTATATTCCAAATGCCAAATTCCACTGTGTATGTGACCCTACCTGCCTTGATCTGTCTTAGCCTACACTAACACCACTATAATATGTTAGTCACTATAGTTTTATAGGTTGTTCTTAGATCCAGGAGAAGGAGTTACTCTTTGTATCATTTGTTTACATTGCATTTGTTTTTGCTTCTACATAAGGAAAAGGATTGTAAATTTGAGAGCAGCCTGGATGAATTAGTGAGACTCTGTCTCAAAATAAAAAAGAAAAAGGGCTCTCAGTGGTAGAACACTTGCCTAGCATATGTGATGCCCAGGGTTCAATCCTTAGTACCTCAAAAGAAAGAGGGAAGGAGGGACAGAAGAAGGGAAGGGGAAAGGAAAGGAGTGTCGTTTCATTGTCACTGGTCTTTATTATTTCTGATGAGTTGCCCATCATTCTTTACATTGTTTTCTGCAGTGTACCTTTTTCCTACAAGCTGCTTTAGACAAGCTCTCCTTACCTTTGGTTCTCAGCACTGTGACATCTGCCTACATGTGATTTTTACCTTGTTTCTCCTACTTGGTATTCATTTAATTTCTTAGATTTATAGATTTGTGATCATCACCACTGAGAACATTGCAGCTATTATTTCTTCAAATCCATTTTTCTTCTGTTCCTTTCTTGCCAATCTTCCTCAAATATCAGTTACACACATGTAAGATCACTTGATACTGTCTCAAGGAGAGCTGTTCATTTTTTTGCAGCCTTCTTTCCTCCTTATTCTTCAATTTGAATAATTTCTATTGATTTGTCTTTAAAACCCATTGATCCTTTCTGCTGCCAATTTCAAGCTGCTGTTAAGCCCATCCAGTGAATTTTTCATTCGTGTTATTGTATTTTACAGTTTTAGAATTTCATTTGGTTCTTTTTATAGTCTTTATTTCTCTGATTTGGTTCCCCCATCTGTTTGTTATATTTTTTTTCATTTAAATGCTTCTGTATGATTATAGTAGCTCCTTCAAATTTTCTTACTTTGAACTTGGGTCTGTTTCTATTCACTGCTTTCTTTCTTGGCCTTAGGTCATATATCTCTGCCTTTTTTTCACATATCTCACAAAATTTTGTTATGTATTGGACACTGTGTGTGGTGTGTTTTAGAATGTCTAGGTTCTTTCTATGAAACAGTAATTGGGTTTTGTCTCTGAAAGTAGTTAAATTTCTGGCTGATAACCTTAAATGTGTGGAGGCTTGATTTTGTACTTCAAGAGTGGATCTGTTTTATTCTGTCTTATGGTTAATCTTAGTTCCATAATAGGTTTAATGCCCTTGGAATGGTCTTTATGGTGTTCTAAAATAAGTTCCAGAGTATTTATAGAGCCCACATCAGGGGTGTTGAGTATTGCATCTCAGCAAAAAGAAAATTGACTAAGACAAATTATAAACTCTATTTCCCTTATGGGCAGGGACTTAAATTCCTCTTCACACTTTTCAGCCTTGCACTGTTGCCATTAGTTTTCTTGGAATTTTCCTTGGTACAAGATCAATTCAGGCATCAGCCTGAGACTTAAGGGGGGATTACATGCAGATTTTTATGCATATATGAGATACATATATAGGATTTAGTGGGAGATTATATGCACCTATCCCTATTACATCTTCCTTACCATTCAAATTCCAGCCATTCTTGATTCTCCTAAACTGACTCTCTGACATCTCTAACCAATATGACATCAGCTTTCTGCTTGAGTTTTTGCCTTGACTGGAGAATGCCTTCAGGGTAAAGCTCTATAAACTTAGATTTTTCTAGTGCAGTACCCTCTTTCAAGAGTCAAATCCAATTTCTGCCTTCTTTTTATTATTCTCTTTTGCCTTCAAATGGCTATTTGTTAATATTATGTCAAGCATTTACAATTTATGTATATAGGAAAGTTAGTCCAATCCAAGACACTCTATCCTAAAACTTGATTTCCTCTGTACACATGATTTGCTTTGTCCATGTAGCAACTTAACTTGAATATTTTCCTATGGAGTTAGAATTTTCTTCTATAAATTTTCAGGTTCAAACATAACTTTTCCAATAAAATTCTCATTACATTTGTGTCTGAGTCATTGAAACTGCTAAAACAGCTAACTTCAGTTTTCTTATAAGATTATGATGACAGTCGACTTTGCAGAATCATAGATGTGGTGAGAAAATATTAAGTGACCTTTTGAAAACCCAGATTATTCCACTGAAAGGAATGTGTGATTTCTATCTTCTGACTATACTTTAACTGATTATACCAAACTTAAGGATATGCAAAAAAAATGTGAGTCATGTTCTAACGGTAGCCTGCTTCAAAAAATGAGAGGCTCTTCCACACCCCCAGATAATTTCCCATTCCTCAGCAGATGTTCCTTTTACCCACTAGTATGTTCCTTGTGAGCTCTAGGTAAAGGTGTAGGAAGAAAAAAATGACACTCATGGCAACTCTTCACCACACATCAGTACTCATCATTACTTTATATTTCAAACACACTCTGTGATTTATAAACATGGTAAAACAAGAGAGGTTGACAGGATGCTCTAAGTCTGTGGGGGAACTCTTTATATGTAATATCAACTGATAAACACTGTTTATTCTGAGACAAACGGAGGTGCTTTTCCTAAAACATTCTTTGGCAATGCTCACCACTTAGAGTAGATAAAGATTTTAAGCACTAGTTATCAGGTCTGACAAGATTTATGATTTTTTTTTTAATTCTAGGGTTTTCTGGGCAACTCTGTCTTCTGGAAAAAGAAATATCTTTACAGTTTATGCCTGTGTTTATGATTCACCATGAAGAGTCAACAGTTGAAATGAAACAGCTACAAAAATGAAGCTTCTGTTTAGTCACCAGAATGTGAGACACAGCTTTTTCTGGATTATCATTCTATTATAGGAGCTTCCAGAGTGGAGCAGCAGTTGTCTTCGCTCAGGACACCTGAGCCCCCACATTAAAAAGCATACTGAGAAATATGGGATTTTCCAGGCCTCAAACTATTAAATACTCAGTAACAGAATCTAAAGGATCCCACTGCATTTCTCCATCACTCAAATAGAAGTTCTGGCTGAAAATACAAGTAACAAATTTGATGAATTATGCTATGTCACTTAGCCTAAATTCTTTTAATATGAAGTATATATTCTGAGGGGTAGAAGACATGTTTATCTTTATTTCAATCAACATATTTTCAATTACCCACATATACTGATGAGTAGTTAACACTATTACCACCACCACCTAGAGGCAAGGTAGCTGAATTGCAAGTGAGATGGTAATTGTGTTTGGTTTTATTTAGGGAATAATAAAACTTTTCATTTGAATCTTCAAATTTTAAGTTATTGTTATCCGTGAGGAAAGTCAGATATCTGTCTAGTGACTACTAGAGTAACTTTTACTCTGAATCTTTCAGCAGTTGTAATTCTAGAAATTTTCCCATCCTACTCTCAAGAATGATTGATTTTTATGTACAAGAATGACCTACAGGTACTCAGCAATGAGAATAAGACTATAATAAATAAGAGAGATGAAAAAAAGTACAAGTAACGTATTTCAGCCAAAAGCAGAATATACTCTGGATAAATCATGGCACTTGAAATGCAGGAATAATAAAAGCAATTGGAAATGAATGCTACTATGGGAGAGGCAAAGACAAATGAATGGGTGAATAAGACCCCTGTATCTTGAAAACA
This sequence comes from Dasyprocta punctata, assembly GCA_004363535.1. Classification (NCBI taxonomy): domain Eukaryota; kingdom Metazoa; phylum Chordata; class Mammalia; order Rodentia; family Dasyproctidae; genus Dasyprocta; species Dasyprocta punctata. The sequence goes on along the minus strand of RJWM01004671.1, from coordinate 47,162 downwards.
GATAAAAGTTGAGCTCCTCAGTGTAAGGTAGTCAACCCATGTAAGTTGCAAGAAAGGGAGAAAAAAATCTGAGAGATGATTGTGGATAAAGATGAAAGACAAGCCTAGACATTAGATAACAGCTTAAAATAAGTACACTACTGCCAGAAAATAGCTGGAAATAGTTCATTGTTCCTAAAAATAATTACCCATATGTAATACAGAGGAGAGACAGAAGGAAAGATCTTATATGTCTCTAGGAGTTTCTAAGGTCTGTCTGAGTCTACCATGTAAAATAATATCTCTATCAAATAGAGCCTGAGAGAAGATTCCCTCTCTCCAAAAGAAGTATGGCATTTAAGGAATGCTTACAATTAACTAGGAGCTTTGCACATTACTTCACTTAATCTTGTAAAACAATGGAAGGGTGTTACATTCATTTTAAAAATATGAAGTCAAAGCTCAACTGTCATTTATTAAGCTCTTACTATGTGCAAACACTTTGTAAGCATTTTCTCATTTTATCTCCACAACAATCCTTCAAGTATGTACCAGATCCAGTTTTCATATGATACAAGTATCAGTTGTGATAAGCCTTTCCTCCAAGATCTATATGAGCTTGGGACAAACTCCCATTTTGTGAAAAATCAGTGCTGACTAAAATGTCCTTAGAAGCTTCCTTTCTCACTGTTTCCTCTGCCTCTGGGCTTTCACTGAGATAGTTTAGCTTATCAACTGTCAGATCATTCCACGTTTTCCCTTTTCCATTCAATTATACTCTAAACATTGGACCCATTCCCTTTACAAAATTCACACACACACACACACACACACAATTAATTAATTTACATTTATAGCAAATTTACCAAAGGTTTGGGAAGACAGGGTGTGTTTATAACACAGTAACACAAGAAAGTTATAACTAATATCAGCTCTCTCTAGTCCTGAGTCCTTTGAACACCTCAGCATTCTATGTAGTCCCCAACTTCTCATACTGACTCCTCTTTCCCTTCTTAGATTACTTTTACTTAGGGCCCACATTAAGGGAATAATTTTCCCCATGCCTTTATAGAAAATGATGGTTCTTCCATTTCCTTTCCAGACCCTTTGCTTAGGCCTATAGTTTGATGACTAAATTATCCATCAAGATATTTTCCCAACGAAATGTAGTTCTGCGCTGAACAGGAACTCTAGTTCCAGCACATAAGAAATAACAAATGAAGGAACCAAGGGTTAGAGAAGCCTAGAAACTTGTCACCTTGAGAACATAATGCTAAGTGAAATAAATCAGACACACACTTAAATATCACATTGTTTCTCCTATATGAGAAACCCAAAAGATAAATAGGGAACAAAATAAAAGACATATAATAGTGTATAGTGGGACAGATCTTTTGTAAATGGGAAGGAGATCAAGAGATGAAGTTGGGAGGAGGGATATAAAAAGAATTAAGATATGTTGTCTACATGTATCACTTCCCCATAAGAAACATAATAATTATGCACTATGAACATGTACTAATAAAAACATGAAAAATAAAGAAATTTGCCCCGTAAGTGATAGAGTCTAGGTTCATTCTTGAGAGCTGCGCCATCCAATATAGAAGCCACTAGCCTCACGTGGCTTCTAAACCTCATGAATTGTAGCTCATTAAAATTAAAACTATATTTTGACATCTTCACTCTCACTGGCCACATTTCTAGTGCTCAACAGCTCACATGGCCAGTGGACACCGCACCAGATAACACAGATTTAGAACAATTCCATCAGCCCAGACAGTCGTTTTGGACAATGGGGCGTCTGCAGACCCCACGCAGTTCCCAGACTCTGCTATCTCTCCCCTGTGTGTCACCACTGGAGATGCGACATGCTCATCTCATTCTCTTGATGTTGGACTGCCATCTGCTGTGCCATTATAAATAAGAAACATGGAACAGAGGTACAAGAGTGTAATCTCAGAACAAAACAGCGAGCTTCTGTGCTGTCTGTAGGAAGGCTGTTTCTAGCTCGGCACAGGGGTCCTGCCTTCAGGTGAAGAAACTGCCAGGCACTACTCTGCGTGTATATGCCTGCCCCCGAGGCCTGATAAGGCAGCTTATCATCCAGAAACAAAGGTCTCATTACACAATCAAGGCACTGGTTGCTTTCTAGACCTTAGGGAAGCAGCAGATCTTTTAAGAGTGCTTGTTGTTCATGCTCTGAGGCCCCTCACCTTTAAATGATAAAGCACAACTGTCTCCAAGAGCAAGTGCTCCTAGTGGCCTTGCACTGATAATGACACTTCTTATCTGCTGCTCTGTGACAGTCCTCTCTCAGTCTTTCCTCTGCTTTCTCTATTCTCAGATTCAATAATTCAAACTGCCATCATGTCTTCTCTTTAAGCTTTGAGAGCAGGATTGGACACTAAAGCCAGTTGTTCTTAGTGTGCTTGCACATTGCACTGTCCTGGGGATCTTGGAAAATGGATGATCAGCAACTCTCCCCAAAGAAAACCTGAATAACAGACACTCTGAAGGTGTTAGTGCTCCCTTGGTGTGCACTGTGGATGTTCCTGAACCAGGCTGCGCATAAGCATTGCTTGAAAAAGCTTTGCAAAAATACAAATTCCCTGACTCCTGCCCACCAGCTAAGTCATACTCTTTGGGCTGGGGATCCAGTTATTGGCAGTTTTCTAAAGAAGCGCAGGAGATTCCCAAGGGAAGACAGCTTCGGAAACACGTGTTGGGGGCACTTGCCACCCTTCAGGAACCAAAGCAAAACTGTGCAGATGGCTGTCCATGCAACGCCCTCAGGGCCCTCCTGCCTCCATCAAGTTTAGATTTTATCACTACTTTCTAAAAAAAGAAAATGAGATAAAGCAGAGGTCTAGAAAATCTTCAATTCGAGAATCCCTATGAAAGGAATCTCTTCTTTTCATAACATCACTTTCCTGTCTCAAGATTAATCTTCTTTCCTCTGATTACCCAACTCATCTTGTAACCGGGTCCATAGTCCCAGTACCTTACCCTACATGCAGTAGGTGCCCAACAGATGTTTGAATGTGAGGGTACACAAGTATGCCTCTATTCGTATTTTGATATTCATACATTTTAAAGCCCTTTTTTAAACCCAAAAAGAAGTGCCTTTTGTGACAGTTGAATTACTTCAGTGGTACACTTTGCATACAAAAGAGGCGTAAAGTAAAACTTAGGGAAAGTATTGAAATTAGCAAAAGATGTACCCTGAAAGCTGTTGAATTAATGCATTGGAAATTACTGTCACTCCAATTTTAAATTGATTTTCTGAAGTAAACAGAAGAGCCCACTGAAACTGTTTCCTCGTACTTGTATGAATTTTGCTCTTAAATTTGTTTAGTCAGAAGACCAAAAGAAATCAAAAGTGCTAGCTGAGCATGGTGCTGCATACCTGTAATCTCACCCCCTTAGGAGGCTGAGGCAGGAGGAGGTCAGTATGGGCAACTTAGTGAAATTCTGTCTCAAAATAAAAAATGAAAAGGTCTTAAGACGTAGCTCAGCATTCCAGCACCTCAAAAAAAAAAAAGTGCTACTTTTATCCAAGGAATTCCCTATGAGAAACCCCAGTAGTTCCAGAACCCTTGGGCATTTACAAGAATGGCCTGTAGGTGGTTTTCTTCACTCTCAGCCATCAGGACTGCTTCAGACTGACCTTTGACCCAAAGATGCTTATTTAGGGATGGCAATGGCCACTTGGAATGGAGAGGGTGGATTTTCTTTTCTTTTTCTTATATTTCCTGTTTTTATACAATAAAAATATTGTAGCTAATTATAAATTTAAGTGCACCCACTGGATAGTGAACTTTTGCACACACCCATGTTCAGTTTTTAAGTGAAGGTTAGAGAGCTTTTCATTTCTGTTCAAAGATGGTATCCAGCAGCCAAAGTAGTGTTTGCTACTTGTGTAAAATCTTTGTTTCCAGCTTTCTGCCTACTTAAACCTTTGATAAATGTTAATCCATTATAATTTCTCTATCACTCAAAATTTTCCAGTTGTGTCTTCCTTTCTGCATTCTTTGTGGATTAGAAAAAGGGCCACAAATGGAGTTTGAATATAGTTTAAGAAAATAATTCAAGCCACTATAAATCTACAAGGAAGAAAATCTGCTTAAAATGGTTAAAATTTGGAAACAATTTAAAAGCCCCCAGATAGAAGGATGGTTAGGCAAATTACAGTAGGGCATTTGAAGGAATATTTCAAACCAGTTTAAATGTAGATTATGAAAGAAAGATAGTAACCTAGAAAATGCATACCAAACAACATATTTTTTAAACAATATACAATTAAGACCACAGTAATATGCCACCTCATACCCAGTAAGATGACTCAAATCAAAAAGACAGAAAAATAACTGTTAGTAGCAAAGATGCAGAGAAATTTCAATACTCATACCTTTCCTGTGGGTATATAAAATGGTAAAGTTGTCATTTCTTAGAAAAATTAGACATCAAGTTACCATACAGTCCAACAATTCCACTCCTAGATATATATCCCAAAGAATGAAAAAGAGGAGGTCAAAAAATATTTTGTTTGAAAATATTCATAATATCACTCTTCAAAATAGTCAAAAAGGTAGAAGTCATTCAAGTGTCCATTAGGTAGTAAAAAGATAAGCAGAATGTGCTATACTCATACAATGAAATATTATTAAGCAATAAAAAGGAAATAAACGTAGTACAAACATGGCTGAACTTTAAAAACATTATGCTAAGTGAAAGAAGAAAACAAAAGACCACATTTTGCCTGAATCTATCTATGCAAAATGTCCAAAACATATTAAATCCATAAATTCAGAAAATCTCTAATGCAGAGATAGATCTGCTAATGGGTATGGGATTTCTTTGGGGGATGATGAAAACATTCCAAAATTGATTGTGCTAATGATTGCACAATAGTCTGACTATACTAAAACCACTGAATTTTATATTTTAAATAGGTGAGTTGTATGGTATCTAAACTGCACCTCAATAAAGCAATTGTTGAAAACACAGTTATATGTGCACCATGGCTAAAGAAAAACATATATAGAAAGAACTCAAATTTTATAATGTGATTATATAATTATAATGACAAATATTTTAAATGAATCTGATTAATGGTGAGCAATCAGTACAGAGATTTTTCTGGCTATTTTTGTGAGCATTTCTTTTTTTTTCAGTAGAGATTCATTTTATTTTCAATCCAGACTTAGCACACTTGGGGATAAGGACCGAGAGAGCAGGAAATGACCCTCTCTAACAGCCACATGTAGTATAATAGATCAAATGGTGGCTGGCAAGCATACAGTAGATGTGCAATGACAATTAGCTGAGCATTATTCTCTGGCTAAAAGCTAAGCCCCATTTTCTCTTTACAAACTCCTTTGCAATTCCATTTTCTCCCATAACTTTGACTCCCTCTGCAGTAATGACTCCCAAATCTCTATTACCAGCACAGTGCTCTTTTCTGAATTTCAAACTCCTGAAGCTATCTGCCTCTTGTTAATAATAAAGTTTATTAACAAACTGTTTTCATTGCCATTAAGCCCTCTTCTCTGAGAATCAACACTTGCAAGCATATCTTTGATTATTTATCTGCTTGTTTATTACAACCTTGTTTATTTGAACACTCCACCTCAATACAAGTATCCAGCTAGTGGTAGGGTTGGGGAGGAACATGAAAGATAGAAGGAATTTAATAGTATTCTTTGAGATTGTCTCCTCTGAATTCTCATTTGGAATTCAAAGCAGGGACAAGTTCAAAGACAACACCACCCTCCAACTCCTTTCCCATTCCTACCACTGAATCATAAAATAGTAGTTCTGAGATTATCAAGAGAAAGGTCAAGCAAATTATCTCAAGGACATCGACAAAATATCATTGTGCTAGTCAGCTCTTCCTTGCTGTGACAAAATACTTGCACTAACAATTTAAAGAAATAATGATTTATTTTGGCTCCTACTTTCAGAGGTTTTAGTCCTTAGCTGGCTGGCTCTATTTCCTTCAGTCTTATGGTGAGGCAGAAACATCATGGTCCAAGGGTATGGCAGAGCGAGATTTTCAAAGCTTTTTGCCTCACAACAGCCAGAAACAGAGAGACAGGGAAGAGCCAGGGAGGAAGAGATCAAGAGCCAGATATATTCCCCATGACCCATTCCCTTCAGTTAGGCCCCGCCTCCTATTTCCATTACTTCCCAATAAGGCCAGCAAATTACTACCTCACTAGTAGATTAACCCACTTGCTGAAGTTAGAGCCCTCATGATCCAATCACTTCTCAGAAAAATCCACCAGCTGGAAGCCAAGCCAAGCACACAGCCTTGGTGACACATTTCAAATCCAGACCATAACAACCATAAATGTCCCAAATAGGAGACAAATTTGGATGATAATTAGAACTGGGTTAATTCCCTACATGAATTAGCCCATTCAAACCTCACATCAACTCCAAGGTGAATATTAATGCTAACTGCATTTTTGGGTGGGACTCAGGGAGGAGTAGTAAGTTCTTAATGTTACACAGCTAGGCAATGAAAGAATGAGATTTCGAATGCAAATAGACTTCAGAACCTTACTCTGTAAATCAAAGTTCCTTCAGCCCAGCACCTTGAAATTTGCGGACAGATAATTCTTTGTTCTGGGGGCTGTGTTGTGCATCGCTAGATATTTAGTGGCATCCCTGGCCTCTACTAGATTTCAAAAGAAACTCCCCAGTGGTAATAAGCAAAAATATTTCCAGTGTTACCAAATATCTCCTGGTGGGCCAAGTTGCTTCCAATTGAGACCCATTGCTATTGGGAGTTAGGGGTCTGGCATAGAAATTAAATAAATTTGCCAATGTATGACAACTAGTAAATATTCCAACCTATATTCAAACCTAGAATGTCCTGACACCACATGCTAGTATGCTATTTGGATCAATATGGTAGAGGAAAAAAAAAGAGAGGCAGAATAAAAGAAAACAAGATTATTCTTTCATAATAATTTGCTTCTATTTAAAGCTAAGGAAAACAGAAATGGTCCCTAAAGACTGCTAAAGAAAAGGTCTGTTAAATATTACTAAAGAGACAGTCTCTAAAGTATTAAGCTTAACTAATAAGCAGGAATGTTCTATAAAGCAATGTTTCTAAAACTCATTTACCCCTAATGAGCTTTTAAAATCCTGGTATCTAGGTCTCACCCCCAAGAGATGCTAGTTTAATTGGTCTGGGATGTGACCTGGGCTTGGGGTTTTTAAAGGTTCACCAAATGCTTCTATTATGATCCAAAGCAAAGAAACATTGTTATAAAGGATCAAACTAGTATTTTATCTCTATGAGTCTTATCAACTGTGGATGTTAAATTGATTGCACATTTAGCTTAATAAAAAGATGATAATAAATAGTACATCCAGTGGTCTCAACACTCATAGAGCTACTAATCATCAAATCTGTAGGTGGTCATAGCATTCATCCTACCTACAGAAGGCAAAGTATTCTCTAGTTCCTAACCATTGGACTGTCTTGTCTCCTGTCGTCATTTCCAACAGCAAATGAGCAAAAAAGTTAGAAAATATATTGATTATTTCATAATTTTTCACAATACTGTAATAGTGTGATGAGACAATTTTTAAATTATTGTATAAAATATGATTTGGAATGATTTCAGGGTTCTCAACACTTTATTTTGGATTATGCCAGTATGCTCCATTAGATAATTTTCCTAAAAGTTAACCTTATCCCTACCACTATGAATAATCCAGAATTCAATGCATGCATCACTTTCTAATATATAATTTATTCAGATGACAACAGAACATTTTAGGCTTTCAAACTATGAAAGACTTTACTATTTGCTCAAGTAGCTTTCTATCAGACTATCTAGAAAATTTGGCCTAATTTAGACACGATACTCCAAGTATACTCCTTATCATTCCCTGGAAACTCCATACTTGCATACAGTAATCAATAAAACATTTTTGACAGTCAGATCATTTCTTCAGTGTTCACAATCATTTCTAGTCACATTGAACAAACACTTGTCCAGAAATAAGTGTTGATGGTCACTTCTCATACTAAATTGTCAGAGCTCAGAACATGAACCTCAGATCTGAGAAAACAGAAGAATCAGGAAAGTCGTTTTCATCTTCTCCCACCACTCTCTTCTGGAGCAGGTCATCAAACCTAAAAAGGTCACTGTGTGAGCTTCTTCCTTCATTTTTCCTGAAGGCCCTCATGTGACAGGTGCTGCACCCCATCCACAAAAGAAAGAAATGTCCCACAGAGAGGCCAAGAAGAAAAACCAAGAAGAATCATACCTATTTGTCCTCCAACTGGCCATGAAAACACCACTTTCCCTGGGTCTTTGGGTTTTCATTTCTGAAATCTCCTATGTTACATAAAAAAATCATACAAGTATATTTGTTGTAATTTTATCTGGTTAAACTGTTTTTATACTATAGGTGTCAGTAATGAATCTTGTGATTGGTGGTAAAGGAAATCCTGTCTCCCCTACAAAAGATAGCTCATTTTTCACACATTCGTCCATAGAATCTGTAAACCTCTCGAGAAATAAAGAATAGAAACTAAAAATTAGGTTCCATTACAAGTGTTCTTTAACCATTACTCTGAAGATTAGGGAGTGGGTTTACTTATTTTGTTTTGTGGTTATGGCCAGTTTTGTTGGCTATTTTTTTGGAAGAGAAGTGCTTTCCCAGGCCCCGGAAGTACATAAGTCCTTCAGGAATGGGGGGAAACTTTCTCCAAAAGAGCACCTCCACGTTCATTAGGCTGTGGTTTCACTGGAGTATTTTTTGTTTTGTTTTGTTTTGGTACCAGGGATCGAACTCACAACCTTGTGCCTGCCAGGCAGGCGCTTAAACCACTGAGCTAAACCCTCAGCCCTGCACTGGAGTTTTAATTTAGATATCAGAACTAAAGGAAAATACCACTGACCCAGGGTAGCAGAAACATCTGAATTTATATAATACATACATTAACAGTTATGTATAATTACATTTTAATTGTAGGAATGGTCCACTCTACTCCTACAGCAAATTATTTTGCAAAAAGAAAAATATGAGATTAGGGAGTAGAAATACATGCTTGTTTTAAATCTCAACATCTAGTAATCTACTTTATATGTTCAAAAACGATATGCCTTATATTTAAAATGTGTTATATACTTTGGCTAAAAGAAAAGATGCTTAGATGCATAAATCGTTAGTCTTAAATTTATTTTGTACACTTTCTGCTTTTCCTCATTCTATACTTCCTCAATTGGAAGTAAATTTAAACCAGTATAGTCTATGAATGGAAAAGATGAAGTGACACAGAAAGAGAAGGGCGCTGATGCAAACGTGAGGGTTTTTATAACTATTGATTGCTTGACTCTGCTTTTTGTTTCCATTGATTTGTTGATGTTGACTGGATTTACTACTACTACACTCTGTTTCAGGGAACCAGTATTCTGTTTTCCTTGCAGCAATGTGTCCCTTGTGCACAGGCCATTTCCCAGAAACCTCTTCATATCCAGGAAACAGCCAAGTGCTGAGAAGTGAGCAAAAGTACTTTAGAGCAACCAAAACAGCCCACGTTGCCACTGTCATAAGGCCAAACACCCTTTGGAGCCCACTGAGCATAATTCTAGTAAACTCAGTTGTGTGATTTTTCTAACATGGCATGTTAGAAGCAGCAAATTTGTTGGGACGTTAGGAAAGGATGGTTGCCTGAAGATAATACCTGAAGGACTGAAAGAAAAAAGGGTCAAACAACAAAAAAGAGAAACCTGTAAAAATAAGAACTGAACAATCAAATTTCAGAGGAAAATGGATCATGCCATGTAGAGGCAAATAACCCCATACTTGGACAGCACATAAGGACATCATGGTGATCCAGTGTGAGGGAGAAACTGACATTCATTGTAGCATGAGCTACAAAGAAAAGAATGAAATGTGTCCAGGCAGGAAAGTACAGAATACATTTTTAAAAGAATTCTAACCAAAATTATTTCATTGTTGCTTTCGTGTTTAGGGGAGTAAGCACCAGTAAATGAGAAAAAACAGATTCACACATCATTGAAATATGCCATTTCTTCCCTAACATACTGAATAAATAAGGCATTACTGGATTTATAACTAAGCATGAAAATCTCTTTATAAGTGTTTGTTCTGCAAATATCACTATAATAGTAATGTGATTTAGAAAGGGGCTAGAGACAGAGAGCAAGAGAGAGACAGAGACAGACAGAGACAGACAGAGACAGAGATCCCCAACATGACATGTTAAGGAACATTACAATTTCATCTCTTCTGCCATTTTTTCCCAATCATGTACGCTCTCAATTTCTATATAGTTATTAATGCAACATATATTTTGCTTTCATTTTACTCATCATGCATCACTTACTTTGCATGCATCTATCTAATATTCATGATTTTCATTTTGAAGGCTGGCTAATAGTTCATATTGCAAAACTGCTTCTCATTTCACTAATTATCCATAAACAATGCAATAATAAATATCTTTGTGTATATAGCTATTCTGTCCTTTTATAGTTTTGAATTATTATCAAAGATAAATTCTCCTAAAATGGAATGAGAAATAAATCTAAACCAAAATAAGAAATATATTTGAAGATTTACTTGCTTTTCAAGGTTTAGTGAAAATAACCAAGATACTCCTCACTGTTTTGTTGTTGTTTTCGGTTTTGCTTTCTGTTTTTTCTTGTTTTCTTGAAACACGGTCTCATTATGTAGACCAGGTTGGCCTTGAACCCACTATGGAAAATAAGCTGGCCTTGAATTCATGGCGATCCTCCTACCTCAGCCTCCCAAGTGCTGGGATTACAGGCCATGTGCCATCATATCCAGTTTAAGACACTCTTCCCTGGGTTAGTAGCTGTCTAACTTCTAACTTGGATCTGGCTTTCTCCTGGAACCCTGAACTATCCAAGAACTCAGAGAGTCACTCAGTTAAACACTTGACAGAGGGAAATCTAGAGAATGTGACTACCATTCAGTAGATACTTCACTGCTTGCTTCAGTTAATCCTGAGCTGTGGCACAGAAGATGGGCCGTGTATGTGATGAGTGGATACCCATGCCTCTTATACTATAAACGCACAGTGGTCATCTGTAAAGAGGGCCCCATGACCATCACAGTTCCTCTATGACCAGACAAAGGAAGAGGAGAGGGGCTCTGAGAAATACTGACACAAAGGGACAGATCTAGAATAGGTTTCATCCATTTCATCACATAAGTTTATTGTGTACAATATCCATTCCAAGAAAAAGCTGACAGTTGAAGGGGGCACTATTAACCTGATTTTTGTTCATCTCTATGGGTGATATTGCACATTATATGTAGGTGTGCTTGACTTCGATCTCATGAACCCTAAAATACAAACATACCATATGTGAAATTATGCTGTAAGAAAGCATCACACATTGCTAACCTCAAATAATGTTGCCAGTAGAAATGAACAGTATCACTTAGAAATTAATTTTAACCTAATTTCTAATGCATTGAAGATGTAATAAGTTAAACAATGTGAAAGAATAGAGTTGGAAATGCAGCAATGAAACATCATCTAGAAACAATACATTATTGGACTTTACATGTATAGCTAGGCTCATTTACATGTAACATACACCACTACAGTGTCTGAGAAATTAACGTGCTTCCTTTCAACTTTGTAAGTACAAATTTCTCCATCAATAACCGTATATCCTTGTGCCCTCTGCTGGATGAACATGGGTACTATTTTGTGAGGCTATCTGTAGAGACAATACAGTGCTTTAAATGCAAAAAATTTCAGTATTTGAATTCTCAGTAATAGTTCAGAAAGTAGGTTCTATCCCACATCAATCTTATAATGCACTTTTTAAATTACTAATAAAGAATCTGATCTACAGAACATTCAAGACATTGCTAAAGATTAGCTCAATAGTATTATCAGTCAAGTAACTCTTGTTACTTCTCAAAAAGGAACTCATTCTGGGCATGGTGGTACCTGCCTGTATTCCCATCACTCAGGAGGCTGAGGCAGGGGGACTGCCACAAGTTCAAGGTCAGCCTGGGCTACATACAGAGCTCAAGGCCAGCCTGGACTATATAGTGAGACACTGTCTCAAAAAAAAAAAAAGGAATTCATACACTAAAACAATAATATAAACATGGATTAATCCCTTGAGAGTTTCCAAAATTAATAAAATGCATAATGAAGCTTCTGACTACAGTATTTTTGTAAATATCCAAATAACCACAAGTATTTTCCCACTTCATTTCACTATTTCATTTAATCAGTATTTATTCCCAGGTAATATACTGAATTTTGGTGATACACAACCAAAAAAGACATGGTCCCATTCTCAGGAATGTTACTTTTGAGGGAAACATTATTGGAGACCCTTTCCATGGTGCTGCTTACCAGGGACCCCTGCAGTGAGTCCCCAATCTCCTGCCAAGTATTACAGTGCATAGAAGGAAGAAAGAGCAAGAGACAAAATATGGGTGTAGCAGGGATCTGGGATGACCAGTAGTTCTTGGGGAACAAAAGGCCACGAGGCACCCAGAACCTTGGTATTTATTCACTGTATCTGAGTCAAGGACAACGGGTAAAGGGCTATGGGTGTTTCTGCTAACAATAATGGTGACTATACTGGGCTAGTAAGAAAAACAAAGCATTCGTGCAAGGACAAGGATGAGACAGAGGACAATGAGGAAGCTAGTTTCCCCAAGTGCTCTATCATCTCCAGCAGGTCTTATTTTGCCCTGTGAATGCCACAGTAGTCATTGGCCCTAGGGTTTCCAGCTGTGACCAGAAAGGAGTAGAGAGTTTCTGCATTCCAATCTGGCTCAAAGTGCAGGACAAGGACAAGCTTGGATGTCCCCTAGACTCAATTTATAACATATGGTCCCCAACAGAAGATGGTAAGAAGTAAATTAACAACTGTAGAGTCTCGTGTTATGAACAATGGGATGGCCTAGATCCTTCTTCAATGAGGGACTTGCTGCTCCAGTGACAGAGAACAATTTCACACATCTTTCTCCAGGGGTCCAGGTCCAAGAGTGATCCATATCTGCGAATAACAGGCCTACCCTTTCACCATACTTCCTACAACTCTAATGGGCAATTCTCGCTCCTGTGACTCTCATGGGGTCTACCCAGGCTGTTGTTAAGATCATGTACAATCTTGGCTCTTCTCTCTACCCTAGTGGTTTTCAACTGAGGGTAATTTGCTGCCCATTCTCAGGGTATTAGCAATGTTATGGGATGGGGAGTTGGGTGCTACTGGCATCTAGAAGGTAGTAGCCAAGGTTGATGTTAAACATCTCACAGTACACAGCACAACCCTCACCACAAAGGGTCATCTGGTGCCAATGTCAATACACCTCACTTGAGAAACTGTTCTACCCAATTCTATTCCATTATTTCCCTTCCAGAGATGTTGGTCCCAAGGTAACTCTTTTCTAGCCATTCTACACAATAAACCCCATTATACAGTTGGCTTTCTAGGGAACAATTATACAACAGTACTGTCTTAGTTACTTTTCGCTCGTTGCCGAGACAAAATACCTGACGCCCAAAGTTAGGGAAGGAAAGGTTTATTCTTACAGTTTCTCGGGAGTTTCAGTCCATACTTAAGTTGGCTCCAAGATAGCGTGGCATGGCGGGCCTGCTGTTCATGGCGGCTGCAAGCTGCAAGCCCCGCTGGTAAGAGAGAGAGAGAGAGAGGCGCAAGAGAAAGCAGAAGACCCGCCTTCCCTTATACTGTACATCGGCTCCACCCCTGGGCGGGTACAACAATCACGTCATCAATCCTGGTGCTAGACAACAAACTGATCACAAGTGTCAGACTCAGCCCCATCAAAAGTATGTGAGGACTTGGGGGGACACAGCATACCCCATACAAGTACCTTCAGCAAGAAACCATGGTTTTACACATATGTATGAGACAAATCACTTTATATTTGTATGAGTTTACCATATAGAACAAAATTGCGAAGACAAACACTAGACATAAGGAGTGGTTATTTTAAAGGAATGATGTGGAGACTGATTTTTATCACTTTTCTTTGTGCTTAAATTGCCTGGGTTTTCCAAGATTTGAGTATGTTCGTGTTTGTTTCTTTTCATTTTTGCATTAAGCACATGCTACTTCTGCAGTTGAGGGGGAGGTTATAACTGCAAAGAAGGAGGGCATAGTCGGTGCGATTAAATACTGCAGAGAGGCCAAAAGTAGTAGATCCAATAGAATAGTGGACAGTAGATTGAATGTCACAATGACATGGGGAGAAAAAGTAGTATGGAAATAGGTGTGTAGGAAGAGAAACTGCAATGGCATGAGAAAAGAGAAGGGAAGAAATAAAGGTAGTCCACTTTTTGCAGAAATATGACCAAAAGGAGAAATGGAACAGGAAGGAGAGGGGTATAAAAGATCAGCCAAAGCTTTTTTAAGGTCAGAGGACCTGAATCAGTTGGCTGGAGAAGGACCTGAAAAGACAGAGGTGATGATAGGGGACATGCATACTTGAGAATGAGGTGCCTGCGAGGATGGGGGGTAAATTCCAGGGAATAACATGATCGAATTGGCTGGGCAGAAGCAAAGCTACCTTCTCTGCTGAAATGAAAGGTACACTGAGTGCAGAGTTAAAATAGTGACGACCTCAGAATGATGAAATGTGTGCCTGGTCTTCATAGTCAGTAAGAGATTAGATATTCTGAAACACCGGCTGGTGGGGCAGGAGTTTGAGCATGTGAAATCCAACAGAAATCACAGGAGATGACCTGAAAAGGGGCCTGAAGCCAGTGCCTGTTGAATGGTGGTCCTAGAAAATTACCCTTTTCTGTACTCAGCTTTGAAGTAAGAACTCAGGACTGTTTTCAGGCAGTTTAGAGTCACTTATTGGACCCAGGCAAGGGAACTAGCTCCCAACCACCTTCTATACAATATTCAGGTGGCAGATGGCTGGCAGGCAGAGTTGAGGGTAAATCCAAAAAGCCTAAGAGATTAGCTATGGCTTCCCATACCTGGCAGGATTATCCCCTCTGTATATCCTTGAGGGGAAACTTAGGTACAGAGTCTGAGATATTCTGTGCTGCTTCCTGTGTTGGGTACCAGGCTCTGTAGATTTCCTTAGTAAGTGAGATTTCACTACCTTTCAGAATCCTCTAAATTTTATTTCCTATTATTTAGGATGAGCCGGAGCAGAGTTCTGCAAAGTGTAAAAAGAAGACACGTCCTGCAGCATCTGTGCCTTTGTTTTCTCCCAAGCACTGCCACTCCATCCTTCTCAGTCACACATCACTTCCAAGAAACTGACACGAGACTACTATAGCATCCTTTACTACCTTAGCCAACCAAGGGATTTTATATGCTTTGTTGAAAGGAGTGATTCTCAACCCAGGGCAATTTTGTTCTCCTGTGGGGGTCATTAGGCACATATTTGATTGCCACAAATTGGGGGGCGGACAGTGACTGGAGGCCAGGGGTGCTTCTAAATGTCCTACAAGGCACAGGGGCACCTCCACTATGAAGAATTATCCAGCTCCAAATACCAGTAGTGTCAAAGACGAGAATTCCTCATTTAAAGAATTTAAAGAATTTAAATTTAAAGAATTCCTCATTTCCAAGGATCTTTTAAAGTTTCACTATAGTCCATCTAAGGATTATTTAAAAATTTAGTGTTTAAGCATGGGACAAATAAAAGACAATACCATACAAAAGTGAGGAATAGCAGCATTTATAAATTCCCAGCAGGTGGTGCTAAAACACAAGTAACAATCCAACATCTTCCAGCCTCCATTTCAGAATCCAGTTTCTCTACCTTGTCATCCTCTGGAAAAATAATAGCTGATCTTTTCAAATAGGTGCTTAGTGACCCCCACCACCAGAATTTTTGGTGCTTAATGATTCCCACCACCAGAATTTGGTGTTTAGTTATCCCAACCATCACAAATTTTATGCAATAAGTTAAAATGAATAATGACTAAAACAGCCTGGAAGATGAAAAGAATAAAGCCAACTCCTCAATCAGCAACAGACTTTCCATTTTCTGTAACAACAAAGGTGTGGGGGAATCTGCTAGCACCTTATCTTCCTTAGCCAACTTGGCTGGGTACCTGGTCATAAATTCCAAAGTTTAGTTCTTTTATCCTTAGGATGGCTAAGCAATGACATTAAGACCACTAGTAAGATATAAGCAGAAGTGCTGGCAACTCCTAAGGCAATGTTTTTTAACTGGGGGGTGACTGCCCTCAGGTGGCATTTGCCAATACTTAGGGACACTTTTAGTTGTCAGAACTAGGGCATGCTACTGGCATCTAATGAGTAGAGGCCAGGGATGCTGCTAAATATGTTACAGTGATAGAACAACCTTCGGAATACACAACTATCCAGCCCCAAATGTGAATAGTGCCAAGGTATAGAAACTCCACCTTAGAGGAAAAGATAATGCTCCTGTTTCTCTTTCACTCCCTCTCACTGGCTGGAAGAAAGGGACAGTGGTGTGCCATCTTGAACCATGTGAGCCAAGACAAGAAACCAGGCAAGGCAGAACAAGATAGGTAGAATATGAGTCTCTAGTCCCATGGAGCTGCCATACTACTCTGGACTTCTTACACACAGACTGCCAGAAGAGACAAAAATATACTCCTCAAGGGTTTGAGCCACTCTTCTTCTGAGTCTCTGGGACTACAGCAACGTAATAGAAATATCCTAGGTAACACTATAATACTCAAGAGATGGATGGAGGAGGGAGGGGAAGAGAGGAGGGGCAGGAGTAAAAAGAGTTAAAAGGTGTTATGTACATGTGCTAACTCCCCACAAAGAATGTAATCGTCATGCACTGCAAACTTGTACTAATAAAAATAGAATCTTAAAATACATATATAGTATATACAATATATACATATACTTTGTGCATATGTACTTGTGTATTTTTTTCCATAGTATTCCAGTAACTACTGCTTCTTCAAAACCTACCTATTTGAACCTTGCCTTGTTCATTTCCCATTGGCCCCTCATCTCTTTCTCGCTTTTATCAGATCCCTTTCTCCTTCCTTCCTCTCCTGATGATAGTTTCTTCCTTAAGGCAAAGTCTCTACCAGGCCCCAGATGGCTTACCAGCCTTAGTACACACCTGACTTTTCCAGAAGACACACACTCCTACCATCCTCTTCTATACAGAGATAACTGGTTCTCTACCACATACCCGTTCTGAACAGTGAAGGGACAATCGTGTCTAAAATAACCCCCTCCATGGTAGGAAACAGGGAGATAGACTTTGTGGAGATGGGAAGGAGATCTAAAGTTGGGGAAAGAAGGCAGGGTGGCAAGGAGAAGGGGCAGTATAAAGGATCAAAATGTGGAATGTACCTGTACCTACACACCACGGTGAATATATTCACTGTGTGTCATAGACATATACTGATAAAATTTTTGAGTTTTATAACAATGCAAAATAAAATACAATAATCCCCCTCAGTATATACAGTTCAGGCCCTTATTCAACTACATTTTCTTTATATAACTTGCCATAACATAAAATTGTACTATTTCACTCATTATCTCTGCTCTAGCCAACAACTTTATTTATAGTCAAAAACTGTCTCGTTCACCACTATATATCCAGTAAATATCACTCCCAAATAGAATCAAAACTATGCCACACACATAATTTTAAATGTTCGAATGGCCACATTAAATAAAAATACAATAATGAAACTAATAGTAATAGTTTAACCTAAACAGTCCTTCCCTAGTGTTTAAAATGAGATATTTTACATTTTTTCATATTATTTCTTCATGATCCAGTGTGTAATTCACCTTGACAGCACATATCATTTCTCACAGACACTTGTCGCCAGTATCCACCACAATGGACAATGCAGATATAGAATAGTATTTGGCACACAGTATCTAGTATACATTTGTTTAAAAAATATTTTGATGTTTCTATAGTATAGGAATAATATGGTAATAATGTCCCACCATTGATACTAATTGTCTTAGCCATTTTCTCGTGTTGAGCATTGTTTCCAATTTTTACTTTGTAGAATAATTCTGCAATGAACATCCGGTTCGTGCTTATTTTTTCTTGAAATAAATTCCCACGAAGTATGCCACGTCCTTAAATCTCGCCACGTTTTGCCAAGTTACCCCCCAAAAAAGATGTGCAGCTTAAACTTCTAGTGGTTTATGTTTGGTTATTAAGGACTCTCCTGCGATATTAACAGGACAGAGATTGATAATGACTATTATAACAAAAATATTAACAGGTAATACTTTTGCCTGCTAAAATGCACACCATACATTAGGTTATAAACATCTCAGGGCTGAAAAAAACCAGGCTGAGGAAATTAAACAAACTAAACACTGAAATCACACTCAAACTCAAAACTGGGTCAATCTATTAAAAGCATGGGCATTCTGCATTCTCCGTTTTTGTTAACAAAAGGAAGAAACCGACTAAATAAAGACAAGGGAACAGTTGCGACCAGAGTAAAAAGTTAACAGCAAAACCGACCCCCGCCTTCCCGTTCTGCCACACCCATGAGGGTGGATTCTCCCACCTAGGGTCCCAGTTCCAGTCCCCGCCCCAGTGCCCAGCCTGCACTCAGCAGTCACTTCCTAGGACTGGGTCACGCTCCGCCTCACGCTCCACCCCTCAGAGCAGATTCCCAGCCCCAGCCCCTCCTCCAGCGTTGCGTAACCCTTGACGCGAACCTGACGTCCACTGCTTAGGCAGGACTTCCGGCGCGCAGCGGGCGCGTTGGCCCGTACCGGAAGCACACTTCTAGTTACCCGAGCAACAGCACCCCCTCACCCTCCCCGCAATCCCTGGCTCCCTATGGAAAACTTGGCCCCTGCTCGCCCACCGCCCAAGATCAGCAAGCGGCGTGCCCACGAGGTGACTTCGGGGACGGCTGGGTTTCTTTTTGGGAATAAGGAAGGAGCCAGCTGCCTGAGACCTGGCTTCTTTTGAGGCAGGGAAAGCGGATGTGTTAGTAGTGATCACGTTGTCGTAATTAATCACCATCAACCCGCGGCCAAAAGTGGGGCCTCAGGCTCAGGAGATTCCCAGTCTTTGCAGGTTGTTAGAGCAGACTAGTCCTAAAGGCTCTCAACTCTGTTGTGCTTCCGAATCACTGGATGGTCATTAGGAATTCCCATACTGGGCCCCTTATCACAGACCAACTGAGTCCGAATTTCTGGTCGGTATGGAAATTGTTCTTAAAGGTTCCCCAGGTGATTCTAATGTGCAGAGAATCACCATATTAAGCTAGTTCAATAAGTGTATTCGGATTTCGCCCATCCTGACCGACGTCTAAATGGAAAATCTGCCAGGACACATCCTTAGAAGGATGTTTATGATATTGGCCAATCTGCTAAAAAGTAGGGGTTTTCTTTTTATTCCCTTGCATTTTGACCTCTGCGAAGGGTCAGTTTTTAGTGGAAGTTATCGTGAGAACATTTGACGGCTGCGGTTGTTGCTACCCTTCACACATTAAAGGCGGAGAATGCCTTTCCCCAGCTTTCTTGTGATCCAGTGGTCAGTGAAGAAGTGCCTCTTAGCTTTGAAATCCTGACAGTCCCTTAATACACTTTAGATGGTCCTGAGTAATTTTATTTTTTCAGAAATGATTGTTAAATTTCTTTCACAGGCTAGGCTCGGTATTCAGGTATTTTTCACATTAAGTGAGAACATTTTTAAAAACTAAAGATTAATAAGACAACACCTACAGGTTATTTACTCTCACCACTCCTGTGACTTGTGGAATTAGAGATATCCTTTGAAAATACAGTTCTTACTGATACGATTTACCAAAGTAACAGTCCCTTTGGGATAGCAGTGTAAGCAGAAACTATATTTCATATGATTGTTAATACTGTCAGATAATTATAACTGAAGGCAGATAATTATAACTGAAAGTTCACAGTGAGATGTATAAATTCCTTCTTTATGTTCACTGCCTTTCTGAGAAAGTATGCAAACTAAAGTTCCAGAGAGACATTTTCATTCTAAAACTATTTGGACAGTGAAGGATTATTTTGTTTGTTAGTATCCAACATTTAGGGTAGGTTGAGATAAGTTTGGGGGAAAATTGACCAACCAGAGCTAAAATGTAGGTTGGAGGGCTTACAAAGTAGGTATAGAACTTTTAAAACTACTTCCCTACAATGGGAAATCCATAAAATAGTTGGAAAAGTGAGTACACAATGGAACTATATAGTTAGTTCAAGGGCAGATGAGTTAAAAATACCTTGAAAACATGCTAGCATATTTAAACATTGGCTTTCTGAAAAGATTTTGGGCTTTATAGAGTAGAAATGGGAGGAGGGAATATTATTAAGATACAGTATGCAATCTCAACAATATCAATGGAATCTAAGAGGAAAAATTAGCTTTTTGTTTTCCTTGGAGGAAAATGGGAAATTTAAAAGGAATAAAATGTAGAATCTATGCCTGCAAGTAATTAAGTGCCCAAATGTGTGAGGTGTGGTGAATGCTGTATCGATTCAGAAAAGAGAGATATTCATATGGAATTGCTATGATTATGTGTATAGAAGAAAAATTTGAAATAAAACTCTAGAAGCATAAAAGTGACCTTAACCATTTCAGCTACTCAAGGTTTTTGCTAAGTATACCCTTAATTTGTAGTATTACCTGCTTATTCGAGCCTTTTTGCTTATGGTCATATTAAGTTTTGCTGTATTTTGAAGCTATGTCTGCAGTGAAATGAACTCATCTGTTTCTTCTTTGAACTGTGTCATCATTCTTACAGTTATCCCAATTTTCAGTTCTCCTACTGCTTTTTGTATTCATGACTGAGAGGGTAATTTTGCTTTGCCATGGCCTCATATTCACTTCTGACTGGATACTAGTCACATGGTGACTCAGTGAACTTGCAAATAAATCCATTCAGAAGTCCATCACCCTTGCTGACAAATTAAACAATGCCCTGCTGTGGGTGGAATGCGATTTGTATGGGGAAAAAGAGAAGACTTGTTAACTGCATCCTTTCAGTCTTCTTCGCTATGCTGTGTCTTATTTATGGCAATTCTTAATTGGAACGTCCGGAAGAGGGTAACTTGAGGCTGGAGGGTAAGAGAATGAGAAGAAGTCAAACTCAGTGTTTGGCTGCCTCACCCGTCAGCTTTATAACAGTAGCTGTTATGACAGGAAGGTAAAGGCTTTCTGGTCACAGTAGCAGGCCTGTGTCCAGCGGAAAGATGGAGCTTGCACTTCTGTGAGTAGAAGAAGGCCCTTCAGACTTGTGTCATCTTAGATGTCCAAATAACTAAGCAAGGATCATGCAGAGTCACAGGAGGGAGCTCATGAGGGAATCAAACCAGAAGAACTTGCCAGCCTCAGCAGCCAGCTAGAGCTGGGAGACAAGGCTGCCATAAGAGATGGGACAGGAAGCAGTGCTTTCCTAAATCCCCCTTTTGTTATTTATAAAGTTGATGCTCCTACCAATCTGTGTATTTTTAAAGTTTTTATTAGTGCATGTATGCAGTACATAATGGTTATATTCATCATGGGGAGTTAATCCATGTACATAGCGTATCTTAATTCTTTTTTCATTCCTTTTCCCCCTCCTTGGTCTCCGTCCCTTCTGCAAAAGGCATCCTCTCCGATATGATTAGCATTGCATGTACAGAGAGATTTCTTAGAACATATGACTCAGTGTATGTTACTTAGATTTCTCACCATGCCTTCATTTATTTTGTGGTAGTCTCTAGCAGCCACCTTCCTTCTGCATAGAAACAGTGCATACTGAGAGTCTTAATTAGATACCAGACTGTCTGGTTGGCTCCAAGAGTCAAGTCAGAGGGAACCTTTAGCTAAAGTCACTGATTTAATGACTGAGTTTTCATTTTTTAATTTTCAGAATTCTATGGAGAAAAGATAGGAGAATCTGCTTACATAGTACACATTATAGTTTTGGGAAGCATTGTGTTTTTTATTTATCTAGTGGGCATGGTACATCTTAGATCCTCTATTTATAAAAATATAAATGTGCACGAAAAAGAATATGTATGATGACACTTTCTTTTGACAGCACCGTATTACTTAAATGTGGAATTGTTTTAGTAAATTGATAGAAATAGTCACATTTTATCCATCGAAAACTATAGTGCTCTTATCTGTTGCTCTTCTATTGTCTATTTATGCCTTTAAAATATATCTTTGAGATTCACTGCAGAATAAATGCATTTTTTAGAGAGTCTATATGGGAAAATACATCATTCAAGACTGGAAGGCTCAGTCTTGTCTGTAGGCCTCAGCAGTGTTTAGTGAATGACCTCAACCCTGTTTTTTCCCTTCCTCCTTTGGTGGTTGAGGACGGACAATGAACAGTCT
Organism: Dasyprocta punctata; assembly: GCA_004363535.1. Classification (NCBI taxonomy): domain Eukaryota; kingdom Metazoa; phylum Chordata; class Mammalia; order Rodentia; family Dasyproctidae; genus Dasyprocta; species Dasyprocta punctata. The sequence goes on along the minus strand of RJWM01004671.1, from coordinate 24,839 downwards.
CTGTACTCACCCTGGCTTGGCAGGGTGGTGGTGATTAGGCCATTGTGCTTACTAGGGAGGGCTACCCAGTCTGTGTGAGGATCCTGGCCTTCCCTGTCATTGCTAGTCTCTTTTCTTTTAGCTCCACTCGCCACTAGGGGAAAAGCCACTGTTCAGTCCAGAGGGGCTTGTGCCATAAAAGAAGAGACTCTTCTGGGGAGGTGGGAAATGAAAGATAAGATTGAGACCGCCGGCAGGACATCCAGTCTGCTGCAACCATCAGCTCTTTTCCTGGAGGGGTGGTGGTGTCTAAGTGTTTCTATAATGCCTAGAATTATTTTAATGTTGGCTTTTCAGAAACCCAAACATTAGATCCTTACACTCTCCATGTGCAGAAAATAACCAGCTTTTAAACAGGAGAGGAGAGTAGTGGAAGTAAAAAGAATTCACATGTGTTAGGAACATGTACCAACTCCCCAAAAGGAATATAATCATTATGCACTGCAAACACATACTAATAAAAATGAAAATCAAGTAATAGAGTGTAAAGAAACAAAGTTAACAGGATTTATTTGCAGAGAGGGTTCTCCTCTTCCCTTGGGAGCTGACAGGAACTGATGAACTGACTGCTTTAGCAGGAAGAACATGTATTCTTTCTGAAGCGTAAATACTCAGAACTCTGTCCTACATGGTGTCCTTGTTGTGTTCCTATCTAGCAATGGCAGTTAGCTGGGTCCCCATCAGAAATCATGATAGGCACAGCCCATGCTTTCTAAACCCTGTCCATTGATACTGTCGTGCAGTTTGGTTTTGTTTTGAAATAAGCCTTTAAATATCTGTATAGACCTTGGAGAAATGGTGTGATTTCCTTGTTTTAGTCATGAAAGCTTTATTTTTAATGCCAGATGTTAAGAACTGGTTGCCAAGATTGATGTTCATAATCTGTTTTCTTGTTTCTACTGCCTTGCTCTAAGCCTAATCATTTAGAAGATGTGTGACAATCGCACCATCCCTCCACTGAAATTCCAGGCAGAAATCAAGGAGTAGTTAGGGTGCTCAGTGTATCAAGGGCAGAATATACAACTTAATATGTATCCATAAAACATGGGTAATATACAACTTAATATGTATCCATAAAACATGGGTAGGCAAAAGATACTTTATAGCCTGTTTTTTGTACTTCAGGGAGGTAGAAATTGTTCTTACATAAAGTGTAATTTGGCATGTTTTTTAAAGCAAGAAATAATACAAATACTATAAAAAAAGATCATATGTGGCCCACAAGCCTAAAATTTTTATTATCTGGACCTTTACAGAAAAAAAATAATGCTAGCACAAAATAACAAGATTAATACTGAAAATACTGAGCTAATAATATAGAACTCTGTGAAAGTTGCTATTCCTTTAAACATGGTTTTCTATACTTTTATCTCACTGGATTTTTGAGAGATTGACTTGTAGATTCAAATCAGTGATTCAAAGTAATCAAAATATCTGGTGGAGGTTTAAATTAAAAGTATTTATTACATTAAAAGGCACACTGCCATTAATTCCCTTCCCTTTGAACATATCCCATCATTCTTGCCACTTTCTGAAGCGGTTCTGGAAGTCCTCTCTTGTGTCTTTACAAAGTGTGATCATAAATATGGTGAACGCTGCTGCCCTCGTATCTTATAGATAGTGGACATCCTGGGCTGCATCTGAACAGCTCTGGGTTGGAGTGTTGCAGCTGGCTTTCTTCAGTCATCTCTGCTTGTTTCCCTGACTTCTTTCTTGTGAAACTGCTCAGGGTGAGCACTGGGTTATCTCTGCAGTGGTGTATCATGGCAGTCTTTGTACCAAAGTATTTGTTGAACCAAAATCATAAGCAGCCTCTCTTCAAACTGGTGGTCATTCCCTCTTTTTAATCATAACCACTGACATTTGAGCAGCCAGGAGAACGTCATAAATTATTCTTGAGCACCTTCAATGGGCGCCTAAGCCTCTGGCTCTGCCAAAACAGCCTCTCTCAGCTACCTTATGGATTTTCAGAATGTTAGTGCTATACCTTTAGTGCTGGGCTGGATTTTCCCACTTACAGTAATAGTGGGATTTGGTCCACAGTAGTGTTCCATCATAGTAGTGTTTATTATGGATGTGAGCCTATCAGACTTCCCAATTTGGGGGTGGTTGGCCTTGTTCTAACTAGGCATGGTGGCTTCTAAGGCACAGCAAGAAGTCTGGATTCCAAACTCTTTAATTTCCAGAAGCCACACAGATGTCTCCTAGATTTTTCTAATTTAATTTTTATGCTACTTGTTAATCTATAAAAAATTTGATTAGGACACACATGGAGTTCACTTTAATGTCATTATGTACAGCAGGCTCTTGGAAAGCTATTCAGATTTCAGTGTTAGAAATATGAAACCTGGCTCCAGTGAATTAGCCACTTAAAGGCAGCACCTTCCAGTGTAACCCTCAAGTATGTGCTGATTTCTGCCATTATTTCCTGTGTGTTTGCTGTATTTGTTTGGGTGACAAGGCATCTAAATATTGACTGTTTTATATTCAGTAGCCTGTAAAGCACATAAACAGTTAGCTAGGTTTTCAAGTAGGTGTTCATGTTTTAAACCTTTAAGTCATAGTTCAAACTTGAACTGAGTATATACTTTTCACCACATTTGGTAACTTTTTTCCTGTTTATATTCACTGCAGGTGTGCATATCCTGAATTTAGGACAGGAAGTAGGAGATACCGACTATGTTTTAAGATAAATTTTCAGGTCATATCAGCCTCCTTAGAAATACCCTGTTTGAAAACTTGCTATATTTAATAAGAATGTGAATGGTTCTCTTTAGGTTAATTTTTTAAATTTTATTTATATATTTATTTTTGTTTTTGTTTTTCAAGGCAGAGTCTTACAACTTACTGTGTAGCCAGGCTGGCCTTGAACTCACAACAATCCTCCTGCTTCAGACTCTCAAGTGCTGGGATTATAGGCATGAGCCACGACACCCAGCATTTTTAGGCTAAATTTTAAAAGATGAGATGGTCAATAATAATTTAACATGACCATGTGAAAATATCTGATAGAAATTTCAAAATGTCAAGTTTATTTCTTAAAGGTTAGAGATTTTTTAATTCTACTCTACAGTTAGGGAAAGTAGGAAGTACAGGTCTCATTCAGTATCTGATTTCCAAAGCTTTAAAACCTAAGTAGCTGTTTGCTTGGCATTGCATTGTTAGTGGTTCTGTCTCATGGAAGCTTAAATATGCATACTTTTTAGAATATTATTTTTGTTTAACTCTTGTTTAAGTACATGCTGGCATGCATTGGCATTTAGTAGCTCTAAACCTCTGAACAGAGTGAAAACTAAGTCTATTTAAATAGGTTATAAAAGGTATGCAGCTGCAGATTAAAACTTAACCTTTATTCATTCAGAGAGTCAGTTAATCACGACAGGTGGGTAGGTAGGTGATGGGGAAAGAGTAAGCCCCAGCAGAGCGCCGCGGTTTGGAGGGGCAGTCTGCATCATGCCTCAGGAAAGTATGCAGTAGAATAATTTCTTCTGCGAAGAGACAGGAAGGACTGCTAGACCAGGTGACTGTGGTACCACTTGCTGTCTGAAATCAAAACCAAGTCGACCAAAACCAAAACAAGGGCCTTTGGGGAACTTAAAGCCCTAAGCCCACCTGAGCCTGAAAAGATGTTTTTCTTTAAAGAGGCTTCTGCAAAGCTGGGTGTGGTGGTACACTTCTGTAATCTCAGCTACTCGGGAGGCTGAGGCAAGAGAATTACATGTTCAAACCCAGCTGGGCAACTTAGCTAGACCTTGTGCCAACATAAAAAAGGGCTGGAGGTATCACTCTGTGTGAAGACCCTGGGTTTAATCCCCACTACCAAGAATAAAAAGATAGGGGCTGGGGATGTAGCTCAATAATAAAGCACTTAGCTAGCATGCGTGAGACTCTTGAGTTCCATCCCCAGTACAGCAAAACAACAACAGCAGCTTCTGCAAGTCCCAAATCTAAGGCAAGACTCAACAGGTTTCCAGGGTTAAGTAACCATTGATGTGTTAAGGACTAGTAAATAAAGTAATGTTGTAAAAATGTCATTCATGTTCTGTACACTGTTTTTGTATAAACATACTAACTGCCAAATATTTATGTGGTTGTAGCCATAGACTTGCAATAGGAAAGCAAGTAAAGTCTAAGAGTCCTTTGTTTGAGTTATTAAGTCATGCCTAAGGGGTTGCCTCCTTTTCAGACTTTGTGGTCATAAGCCAGGTGCCAGGGTCTCCTCAAGTGTTGCAGGATGACTGGGCGTGGTTCTAGAAAGAGGCAGCCTCTTAGGAACTGCTTTGCAAATTGTAAAATAGCCACAACTATCCCACAGCCATACTGATGAGATGTTCACACTGTGGTTCTTCTTTCCTAGTGTGAGAGCCCATCTGGACTTTCACCATCAGAGATGGCCACAAGGGTAAGATTACCTTTTTGTCTTATGAGTTCAAAAAAATTTAGGCTGTAAATTCTTGATGTCGTCATTCGATGATGGAGAAAATCAAACAAGTGCAAGTTGAGCATCAGAAGTCCAAATATCCAAAATCCAAAATTTTTTGAGCTCTGACATGACTTTCAAAAGGTTTCAGATTTTGGAGCATTTCACATGTTGGATTTTTGTATTAGGAATGCTCAAACAATGATAGTGTATGCAAACTTTCCAAAATCTACAAGATGACTGAAATTTGAAATTATGGTTAACTAGCTAATACTGCTTGGGATACCCAGCTGAACTGAGTTAGCATAGTTCTGGGTGTGGAAGTCCTACCTGAGGACTATTGCTAACAGCATAGAAGGAGACCTGGAGGAGAAAATGGTGTGCTGTTGATTCTCCTGGGCAAGCTTGTCAAACTGGCTTTCCTGATATGAACACGGCTATTCTCATCATCCGAGGAACTCGGGTCCTTGCCGTCACTGAGGATGGCTGCAGCTCTCTTCAGGGGAGCTCTGGTCCTTACCTTGAGGCATCGCTTCCTGGCTGCATTGCAGAAACCTCAGCCTGTTGGCACAGATCCTTCATCCCACTGGTGAAGACTTTCTGGCTTCCACCTCTGACCTTTTGGCCTTCCCAGTGTAGATCCTTGATACAGACTTGTGTGAGACATTGTCACAGACTCTAGGTCTTCAGCTGGACTTGCACAGGACGTTGCCGTGGGATCCAGGCCCTCAGCTGGATTCTTCGGGTCTCTAGTGTGTGGACAGATCTGCACTCTTCTGCATTTGACATTTTTGAGTGAATATTATAAAATCCTATAAATTATGTGTCCTGTATTAAATCTATTTCCATGCAGACCCTGACTACAACAGAAATGCTTCTGGTCCCATGCATTTTGGATAAGGCATATTCAGCCTGTACATCAGAAAACTGAAAAAGCATTATTCAGTGTGTTACTAAACATCTCTTGTGCCAGGCATTGAAGGGTAGACTGGGCCAGCAGGTCAGTTTAGAGAGAAGCAGAGGTGGAACCAAAGGCTATCCCAGTCTTCTAGAATCGACAGCCCATCTCTAATTTAGAACTAATAAAGATAGCCAAGATAAGAAATGTGGAATCTTTTATCTCCCTCTGCATCTTATCTAAAAACAATCATTATTAGCCACTGTCCTTATTATAAGACTCTATAGCCTTAAACACATTATGTGTGTGTGACTGATGTACCCATAGAGAGCAAGTCTGCATATACTTGGTTTCTGTATCGTGGGTACAGACCTGTCTTATACCTTTTTCACCCCATTAGCATTCTCAGTAGAACAGGGATTTAGTGGATTCTCAGTAAATATCTGTTGGTTAGTTGATGAAACATTGGAACATCTCTCAGGATGAACTGTTTGGTGGCTGACCTATGTTTCCCTTTATTTTGTAGGTGTCAGCATCGAATGTTGCCATGTCTTGGTATTCTCATCCAGTATATGCACGATACTGGCAACATTATCATCAAGCAATGACTTGGATGCGAAAACACCAAATCGCCTACAGGAAGGCCATGGGAGCCTATTTCGGTTTCCCATGGTACTTCCCAAATGCAGTTGCGCCCCAAAGCTCTTACAATAACAATGCTAGATATCCTCGGTCCTACTATGACCATCGCATGGCCTGGCAGGACTCCCACTCTAGCTATTCCCATGACGAAAGTTCTGGGCAGCCTGAACGTGACAGCAGTAGGATCTGGCCCTCCACAAGAGAAGACCAATCTTCGTTGGAAGAGGAGGTCGAGATGGAGTCAGATGATGAGGTAGAATATGACCTGAGCAATATGGAAATCACCGACGAACTCCGCCAGTACTTTGCAGAGACAGAGAGGCACAGAGAAGAGCGACGTAAGTTCCAGCGTTTCCTCATGCTGGCTTTCTTTGCACTGACTTTTGCATCTTTTTTCTTACCTAACATATCAAGTTATCTAAACCTGGAAAAGCTGAGGTAATTACACTTCAATTACATTAGTTTCCAGAGCTCCAGAACAAAGCTTATCCTAGCGCTGCCTCTGCCATTTATTGAACACTAGCCACTCTGCCACCCGGAGCATATACTTGTGTATATATCCCCTAGCTCGCATAATAGTTCCTCAAGGCATTAAACCAATTTTACAAGTGAGGAAAATGAACCTTAAGAAGGTTGATCACACAATTAGTGTGTTAGGAGTCAACGCATGTCTGCCTGACTACTTCCTCTGCTGCTTCCTCTATGCCAGGGTTTAACCCTGAGACGGCTTGGTTCCTAAAACACCCTACTTGTGCCACTTCTCTGAGTTGTACCCCAAAGATATTCCCGATACTGCACAGCTTCTGGGTCTTAAATTGCTCCCTGCAACAGCATGAACCTAAACAGAGTAACAAAATGTGCGGTCCCTCTGTGCTAGAGAATTGCAGTAAAGGCCTAGTATCTTCAGTCAGTCAGAAAGCTACAGTTTTGTTTTTAAGTGTCTTAGTACCTTGCTGCAAAGAATTCTCAAGAGTCACCAGACCATATGTATTTTAAGTATCTCTGACATACACAAATGCTTTTCTCACTAATATAACCAGTATTCAGTCTCAATATTCTTTTTTAGTGAGGTCTAATTGTTTGAAATTTTATGTAGAACTTTCTAATAAGCAGAAACATAGACACCTGGGAATGGGCAAATTTCATCTCCGTCTTACACTGTGTGTTCCTACCAATGGGCTAGGGTTTACCAGTCTTTGCTGGCTGCCAAGAACTGAGCAGCAAACTTTGCATGAAATGTCGTGTCCCATAGTATCTGTGCCTGTGATTCTACCCTAGACTACTCAGTAATTTTTACTTTCTTTCTTTTGATAGAACTGTTGACTTCTTTGGTGCATATTAGAAAGTATACCCAAATGAATATTTTTAGAACAGTGTTTTAACAATGTGTTTCTATAACACATAGAGTATATTTCTTCCCTCGATCTCCAAAAAAAAGTTGTACCTTTTATCAAAATCCGAACCAAGTGAGTTTAATTCCTGGTGCAGAAAAAAAAATCCGAACCAAGCAACCATCAGTCTAATTTAAGAGTATACAACAAGTAAGGGGGAATAGGCATTGGAGCATGTGCACATTTGGTTGGAATGCTATTTGTTATAACTTTCAAAAAAGAAAATGATGGAGATAGGGTTTATGACTGTGGTGCTTACTATAAAATGGAATAACATGATTTTCCCATCAAAAATTAATACTTTTATTATGGACATTGCAATTAAGGATGGGAGCAAACCCTGAGCATCCCAAAGGTCATTTTGAATTATCTGCTGATTTAAAATAACCCTTAAAATAGTTATTCAGTGTAAAAAACATCGATGTAGACAAAGTGAAATAATACCTTTACGACCAAATTTTAAAATGTAAACACTTATGGATGTGATTAATAACCATTCCTGTTCTTCCATGTTGCCTTTGTCAGATAAAATTCCCAGCAGGTAAACAAAGTCATGGCAATTACGTGCTAAGTAATGATAAGTAATGGCACTCACTATTATTTTGAATGAAGAAATGATGTCTTTCAGTATTAATTATACACTTTCAATCAGTGATTACGGCTCTTGTCCCAAAAAGTGCTGTACTCGCTACAATTCTATGAGATGTTTCACGAAATCTTTTGTAAACTTGATGAACATCATGTCTTCTTCATTGACTGTTATTTCCAAATCTGCTTACTTTATTCCAAAACTCCAAATTCACTATTTTCATCATTGTTCTGTGTTGACTTGTATCCCCTCAAAAAGATGAGCTGGTGGCTCTCTATTCACCAGTACCTCTGAATGTGATCTTATTTAAAAACAGGATCTTTGCACAGGTACCATAGGTAAAATGAAGTCATGAGGGGGCCCTAATGTCATATGGCTTGTGCTTTATAAAAAGATGAAAATGTGAACTTAGAGAAAGACACGTATAGAGGGAGAAGATGGCATGAAAATTGGCATTACACTGCCAGAAACCAAGGGCTGTCCAGAGACTGGGAGAGCTGACTGAGGTGTAGCTCAGAGGTAGAGCACTTACCTAGCATTCACAAGGCCCTGGGTTCAGTCCCCAGCACCGCAAAAAATGCACAAACAAACAGAAGCTGGGAGAGAGGTCTGGAACAGCTACTTCAAGGCAAGTATGGCCCTGCTCACACCTTGACTTCAGATTTCTGAGCCCCAAAACTCAGAAATGGCAAGTTTCTATTCTTCAGGGCCACACAGTTGATGGCACTTTGTTATGGCAGTCCTAATGCAGTCATCCTGTGAGAATTTTCTTTGCTCCCAAATGCAATCCGTGACCGGGACTTCAAGTAAACTGCACATAGCTTTGGCCCTCTTGGTAAAGAGAATGTGTTACATGTTTGTTTAAAAATAATCTAGTAATAAACCATCAAAAAAAAAAGAAATTTTATGAAGTGCCTTGTCACCTTCATCTTTAACCTAACTAACTCCACGTTGGACATGCATGTTATTAGGAACAGGATACAGAGACCACTGGGGCAGAGCGGCTCAGATCCCAGGGTTCCAGCCTGGCTCCCCCACCCACTAATCAGAGGTGCTTATTGTCTTATAGGACCCCTTTCTTTACTGTTCTGCGCCTCCATCTTTTCATCTGTGAAATGGGGATCCTAGTTAATGGGGTGATAATTTCGAAGAAGAAATTAGTTCATACAAGAAGGGTCATAGAATGGTGCTTGGTACAAAGGCAGTGCCCAGTAAGTGTTAGTTGTTGGAGTTAATGGCTAGTAACCCATCTTTTAACCTGATGTATTGACTATATATGGGTTTTGCCCTCATCAGTTTGTCTTGATTAGTGTTTGATTGAAATTCTTTTTTTTTTTTTTTGGTACCTGGAATCTAACTCACGACCTCCTGCTTGCCAGACAGGCACTATGCCCTTCAGCTATATCCCCAGCTGTTTAATTGAAATTCTGCCTACAGTATTTCTAATAAGATGTTTTGTGGCTTCAGAAAGCTCTTGTATTTCTGCTCTTGGTAAATCCTTTCAAACTTTTAAACTAATTTAGAACATTGAAAACATGAAAGAATTACAATTGTGGTATCTGTCAAATTTAGTTATTAACACAATTTTTACTTGATTCGAGAATGTTCTTGCTTCCTAAAATGTAATATAGTAAAATGCATAGAAAGTGATACTCCCGTGTTACTAACAGACTAAACCCAACAGGCTTTGGGTTCTTTGTGCCTATAAAATGTGTAGTTGGAACTGGGAATATAGCTCAGTGGTAGAATGCTTGTCTAGCATGTGCAAGGCCCTCAATTCAGTCCCCAGCAGCACAAAAAAATTAAAAATAAATATGTAGTTAGTGCACAATTCAGAACTACTTGTCCTAGAGTCCCTGCAGTTGCTTTCATGTCCTATGGCCTTCCCTGAAAGCATTATCAGGTTCCTGGCAGGTGAGAATTGTCTGGTGAGGGAGAGAACTCGGTATGATACAAGATCTAATCTGAAGACTTGGTGTATATTAGAAAAAGCTACCAGGGCCTGATCCTGCTCCAGTAAGAAAATAATGGGTAGCTGGTCACTAACATTATTTTTGTCACAACCTTTTTGGGGGTACAGGATGGACGTGTTCCCTTGAGCAGGAATGAAGGATGGAATTCATGTGAAAGTAATTTGAATGCCCGTGGTAGTTTCCAATCCATTGCTTCACTAGAAATTTCATGGAGATTTAGTTAACATACATAGTTGGGAAAAGCTTTAAGAAAGAGATAAGGACCCTGGGTAGTGTGAATAATTGGGTAAGGTTTTTTTGTTTTGTACTGCTCTCTGAACCACCAGAAACTACTTGTTCAAAAAGGGCAAATTCAACTTGAAACATGAATCGTTTAGAGAACACAGGATTTTATAAAATATTACTAGCAAGGGAAGACATAGCTGAATTTTAAAGATTTACTGTTTCAGTATTCACTTCCACAGGGACATATGAGTTACACAATTCATCATCCTCTGAGTCTTGTTTAATACTTTCTTAGGGTAATATCCTTCAGACTAGGCAGGATGTTCTTGTTTCTGATTACTACCCTTCCAGATAATCTCTAATTTAACCTCTTTCAATAACAAAAACACAAAAGAATTAAGAACTCCTTTTGTGCAATAGGAGCATGCATGCTTTTGTTTATGTTACACGTCATCATTTCCTAACACGGTATTTCCATTACTTAAAGTATTAGTGGTAACATTGCTTATGAGAAAGTAGACAGTTGAGAATTTTTAAAGGTCAGTTGTGTTTTCAATTGTTAGGAAAAAATGTTTACTATTAGGTTAAGAAAAGCATTTTTTAACCATAAGTGGCCATCACTGGAGTCTGCAAGGCTAGTACTTAATTCCTAATACTTAAGAGGGAACCTGAAAGTTACCATCCCTCATAGGGAATAAGGCCCTTGAAATAAACACCGACCCTGTTGTCTTGGGGCTGTGCTGCTCAGACGTTTATCGCCTGTGTTTTGAGGGGTAGACACTGGGTCCAAACAGGGACGTATGCTCAGAGAATAGATGCTTTAGCTCAGTTGGGAAGAGGAGACAAAATCAGATTAGAAATGAAGCGTGGGAGAGTGTCTGTGGTGTGGTCTGTGATTGCTGGTGCAGATGAGGGGTAGAGCCGATGTCCTAGGCAGGGAAAGGAAGAGCTTTGTAGCATAGGTGTGGAGTAAAGGAATGCACTGTAGGCTTTGAGGGACCATGTCTGTTTAAAGTGTAAAGGAGTAAGTTGGCTCCCTGCTTAGACACTGACATGCTGTTCTTTCCAGAGGACCCAGGTGTGGTGTTTATTCCTGTGATGGGAGCCATCTGCTCCATTGTGTTCTGTCTACCTGAGTCAAAAGGTGTGGACTCAGTCATCATAGTTGAGCCTTCAGTCTGCCAGAGACCCACCTGTTTCTGCTTCAGCTGCCCTTTGCGAAAAGCCTGGAGCCTATAGTGAAACTGATGGCCCAGTGTTCCATGAGCTGTTTTGGTTTAGACAATGCAACTGAAGTATGAAATCGCACTGATTGAGCACAATTCTACCCTGGGTGTTTGTTTCATCTAATCCAGCTGTTCAGAAGTACATAAAGCCAATCAGTGAAATGATAGATGTGGAAGGTCACAGAAGAGTGGAAAGAAGAGATATAAATGCAGTTTTATTGTAAAAGTGAGAAGCGATTGTCCACTCATTTCAGGATTACATTTGTCATGAAGCAGAGAACAGGATGAGGCGCTCATCAAAAATGGGCCCATTCTGCTAACAAGCATGTGTGTTCTGAGAGTGTTGCTGATGAGCCAAAAATGAAGCATTCTTGTTCTAACCACGTTTGTGTTTTCCCTCAGTTGGCGTGCTAATTTTGGCAACATAGAAAATCTCATCAGAAAGACATGCTAGCCAGACACAGTGGCACGGACCTGTAATCACAGCTGCTCAAGAGGCTGAGGCAGGAGGATTGCAGGTTCAAGGCCAGCTTGGGCAACTTAGCAAGACAAAATTAAAAAATAAAAAGGACTGGGGATGTAGTTCAGTACAAGGGCCTGTGTTCAACTCCCAGGTGCTACACACACTACAAGGTTGGAAGATAATCCTAGGAAGATGAGGGGAAGTGATATTCTTCAACTCCTTAACATTCACTATCTTAGTGCTTTCTCCTTCAAAATGGTCTGCTTTTGGGCTACTTATTGTATCTTCTGACTATTAAATGGTTTCTTGCTATGTAAGATTCTATAAACTTCAGGTAATTTCCTGTCATTTCTTTTCCTTTATAGGCTATATAAAGTCTATAAAGGAAAAAGGACTATACAGTACTTAGGACTGTAAAGTCCTTAATAATATCTTACTGTTTTTCTTGTTTTAACCCTATCTGCATATTAATCCTCTCGTTTGTTTCCTAGGGCTGCTATAACAAATTACCGTAACTTCGTGGCTTAAATCAACACAGTTCTAAACATTCAAAATCAAGATGTCAGCAGGACACCGTGCTTCTCCCAGTTTCTGGTGTCCCTTGCATTCCTTAGCTTTTTCAACATCGCTCCAGCCTCTGCCCCCATCGTCATGTGGCTTCCCCACTGTGTCTCTGTGTCATCCTCTCTGTTATCCAAGGAAGGGCATGCATTATATTTAATGGGCACAACTGAGGGAAAACACAAGCATAATTAGATCAAGAATACTTCATTTCTGGTGTATCAGCAACACCCTCATCCAGTGTGATCTCATCTTTATTGTTAATTATATCTGCAAAGACCCTATTTCCAAATCAGGTTATCTCCCAGGATTCTGGATGGGCATGAAGTTAGGGGAACACTGTTCAACCCACTGCAAGCCCATTTTAAAGCTGGAACGGGATCCAAAGTTATTTCTGATGTGTAGTAAAACAAATTCTCTTGGCCACGTGCCCTACAAGAAAAAAAAGTAACAATGAGCCCTACAGTTGTTTGCAGTAAAGCTGGCCCACCTGTCCACGATGAGGCACATACACCTCTCAGCTTCAGCTGGAAGGGTCTCTGTCCAGTTGGCCCTCACCTTAACTTGACAGGGGGAAAGTCTGCGAGTGATTGAGAACCCTTTCTGTCCCTGCCAAGGTGTAAGGAAGCAATTAATAGAAACCAGAATAAATGGGGGCCTCCAAACAGGGATGTTCTGTCCATTCAAGGTTTACTGAGTGCATTTCTTTCTTTTTTTCTTTTTGAGACAGGATTTCACTATGCAGTTCAGGCTGACCTTGAACTCACTTTGTAGCCCTGGCTGGCCTCGAACTCCCAGCAATCCTCCTGCCTCAGCCTCTCAAGTGCTAGGATTACAGGCATGTGCCACCATGCCTGGCAAGTCTGAGTATATTTCATTTTAAGTTGACTGGTTTTCTATTCTGTAAGGTAACCCTAGAGTTTTTTTCTTAAAGTAGAAGTGAAGTGACTTTAAACATAAGGGAACAAAGTCCATCCCCAATCCATGGATGCCTCTCTGCTCCCCTCCTTCCACCCCAATCCCCGTGCCATGGGGCCTCTGGGGAACCCAGGGGCAGGGATCCTTGCCCAGGGCCCTGTGAGATTGGAGTGTCTATTTCTCTCACTGGTTGTCATCATTTTTCTTTGACAGCATCTAGAAGAAGCGTTATTTACAAAAGATAATGTGTGACCTTTGAGTGTTCATTGGACAGTCATTTCCTGAGCATCCGCTTTGTGTCAGGCGTAGTGGCCTCCTAGGCTGGAGATACAGTGGTGAGTGAAGGAGACAGTGCCCTTCCGCTGTCGATGGCCCTCACAGCGTGGCATAGGTGCCAGTAGATCTGTCAGAGCCTGTGGTCTGTTAGACTTCTCACGTGCTGGGTCAGTGTTTTAGAGCAACTCTTGAGAGGCAGGGGGTGGGCAGTGTTAGGGCTTAAATTCTCATGAGGAAGCCTGAATGAGAAGGAACTACAGGTATAGAGTCAAGAACAGAGGGCCTTGTCATTAATTCTTTGATTCTTACCCTGTATCTTACATGCTGTGTTTTTGGTTTGGTTTTTTTTTTTAGCCAGTACTGGAAACTGAACCCAGGGCTACATACCCAGTCCTATTTTATTTATTGTGAGACAGGCTCTCAATAAGTTGTTGCCCAGACTGGGCTCAAACTTTGCATCCTCTTGCCTTGGCCTCTCACAGTGCTGGGATTATCAGCCTGCAGCACCAGGTCCAGTTTACACTGTTGGACCTTTTTTAAGAACTAAGATCCTGTGATGGTGACCAGTGAGCAAATGCTACACGCGAACTGGGAACATCGCATGAGCCTCCTTGCCTGCCACGTGTGCTTATGTGGTATTCACACTGTGTTTCATGGGCAGATGTCAACATGAAGAGAAAGCATCCCTCCGCATATACTCCTTATGCCTAGTTAATATCTGTAAGATAGTTTGCCAGAAGAGTAACAAAAAGGAGCATAATTTTAAACATCTTAAATGTTAAAGAAAAGATAAAGAAGTAAAAAGGCTAAATTCACACATCCTAATGGCACAGGATAGCACCTTTAAGAGACCTAAGATCCTGGTGTTTGTTAAAACTTCTAAACGTGGGGATGATATTTAGAAAAGAAGTTGAACATCTGATGTGCCACCGAATCTGTCCGTGAATCAATTGTCGTCTTGGGACTAGTTTGAATAAGAGACCCATCAGTCACATTCCATCTTTAATGGAAAGTCCAGGGCCTGGCCAGCAGCCTCACACCCTGCGTGGCCAGGGCTTTCCAGAAGTGCTGTTCCTAGGTCTTTTGGAAGGCCTGAGTGCAAAAGGCCTGCACGTACACTTAGAAAGCAGAGTCACCTTACCAGTCTGAAATGGCACATCGGTATCCTAGGCCACCTTTCCTCTTCCTCCTGAGGCCTATCAGAAGAACAGGGTTAGAATCAGGGGTGGACACAGGGAGAAGCTGGGCGCCAGCCAGGCCTCCACCAGCTTCTGTACCAGGAGCACAAAGGGGTCTTATGGAAATAAGCAGATGCTGCAACCAGTGAGTGCTTTTCTCTGATCCAGTGTTTAATATTGTTTTTCTCCTTGATCATTAACTAGGAGTCAGAAAAATGTCTGAAAATGGCCATTTTCTCTGACCAGTTAGGATCCAGTTCATCTATTCTCACATTGCTGCAACAGCGCTCAGTTTGGAGCAACAAAGAATTTTTTTTTTTCCCGAGACAAGGTCTCGCTATGTAGTTCAGGCCTTGAACTCACTCTGTAGCCCAGACTGGTCTCAAACTTTTCATGATCCTCATGCTTCAGCCTTCCAAGTGCTGGGATTATAGTTCCACACCACCCTCACCCCCACCCCCAGCAGGACGTAGACTTTAAACAACTGTGAGAACCAAACAGATTAAATACTGATATTTCAAACCTGGGAGAAAAACAAAACTTTAGAAGCAAATGCTTATTGGCCTCCAACACCTTTGCATATTAACATGCTCATGATGGGGCCATAATTCATATGTCTTGCTGCCAGTTGGCTCTGAACACCCAATGGTACATACATAACTGTCCCATCAGGGAACATGGGATAGTCCCACCCGATGGTAGAAGCTGCCTGATGGGACAGTTGTGCATGTGCCACTGGTGGTTCAAGCCAGTAGGAATGAGTCAATCCAATATTTTGGATTTGTTCAGCATTTCACAGTAAGTCAGCCGTGTCTCTTTTCCATAGGTAAGATAACAGTTTGGGGATATTTATTTTGTTTGACAGTCATTTGGCTTATTATATATTACTTGCATGTGCGAAATTAAATTGCATGTGGTCTAGGAAAGCAGTGGCCACACACACTTGGCCGTATCCATTTTTAACAATGTATCTGAGTTTGTTAAACTCCTTTCCTCTATCTCCGAGGTGATATTTATAAAGAACAGAATTTATGAGAGTGACTACACACAGCCATATAAATATCTTTCCCTTCACACTTGATTAGTGCACTACTGTGTTCCCTGCCAGGTACTAGTAGAGAGGAAACCATCGGGGAAAGAATGATTTATGTCATTGTTTTATTCCCCTACAGCCATCTTTACTCCTTATCTAGTGGCATTTCTCTTGGTAGCAATAGTAGCTACAGATAATGTACCCTCTGCTATCAATTTCTCTCTTGACAGTCACTTACAGAATCTGTGTGAGTTGGCTGAATCTTACCTTATGCAACATTGTTTTGTTGACACTTTTATGTTGTGATTTACATAAAAATAAAAATTATGATATTGGGACTTGCTATAGTAAAAAAAAATAGAGAGGGAAAATAAATTCAATAAATATTTCTTACTTTACAGGAACCTTATTTTTCCCCCTAGTGCTGGAGATTAAACCCAGGGCCTCCTGTAGGCTAGGCAAGTGCTCTAGTCCTGAGCTACATCTGCAGCCAAGAATCCATTGAAATTCATAGAATTAACGTTCCCCTGGCTTGTACCACCAGTGGTACGTGAGTGACTGGTCATCAAGCAGCATGGGAAAATCGTATCAGATCAAGCCCACCCAGCAGCAAAACATACAAATTATGGCCCCATTATGCACATGTTATAAGTATTTTAACTGAATGTGTGAAACTTGCAGTATCATCTAGGCTAACCTATGAAGTGGCGAATTCAGTCCCACAGTGAGGAAACCAACCCTCTAGTGCAGGCAGATCAGAAGTTAAGAGTTCTCCATTCCATTGGTACAACTGCCATTTCTTTGCCCTTATCCCCTTAGCAAGTGTTTAATCATGTAACCTGTTGTTGCCTGGTATGATTTGTGTCTTGTGAAGGGATCGTCAGAGATCATTGCAATCTATACTTACTAGGGCTTATTCTTTTCTAGCTTACCTAGAGTCAGTACCTCTTTCAGAGATGTGATTTTTTTTTCTCCACCACCTTGTTTGTGATGGGAAGTACTCCTTAAAACTCTAGACTTTGCAGGAAGCCTATCATTCCCATGCTGGCCTGGTCCTCACTATTGGCCTTTCATGGGTGTGCAGGTTGGGGTCAGCTGGGCAGATGAGAGAAACCCAGGTGGTTTCATTTTTCTCCTGTATTTCCAGGGCATGTGGCAGAGATTTGGCATCTGAAGACTCTGGTTCCTTGCAAGGTCATGCCTCAGGCTCCCTCTCTACTGACACAGTTAGGTCCAGTGGAAAACCAAAGGACCTCTTCTATGTGTGCGCGAGCTCATGTTCCTGTCTGTTCTCAGGGCGGCAGCAGCAGCTGGAGGCAGAGCGCCTGGATGAGTACGTGAATGCCGACCACGACCTGTACTACAACAAGCGCCGGACTGCGGAGCCCCCAACTGAGAGGCCGGGTGAGCGGCGCCAGGCTGAGATGAAGCGCTTGTATGGGGACAGTGCTGCCAAGATCCTGGCCATGGAGACTGCGGTGCAGCTG
Source organism: Dasyprocta punctata (assembly GCA_004363535.1). Lineage (NCBI taxonomy): Eukaryota > Metazoa > Chordata > Mammalia > Rodentia > Dasyproctidae > Dasyprocta > Dasyprocta punctata. The sequence continues at coordinate 7,520 of RJWM01004671.1, read as the reverse complement.
AGCTTTGACAAGCACTGTGACAGAAAGCAGCCCAAGTACTGGCCTGTCATTCCCCTGAAGTTCTAAGTCCTGGGCACAGGACTGTCACGGAATGCTTCCTGAATAGTTCCTAGCCTCACCCCTCCCTTTTTGAAATAAATTCTTTTCATCTGTCCTGTGTGTTTTTCAGGGAATGAGGCCTTTATGCTGAGGTACAAGTATTTTCACCACAGGCCCAGTGGGCCTCTCTGGAGCTGTGTACTTTATTAGCTTTTCTGTCACTAGAACTAAATCCCTGACACCTACAACCTGTTTTGGTTCATGGTTTGGGAGTGCTCAGTCTAAGGCACAAACAGCATGGTGGAACAACATGGTGGAAGAAAACCGCTCACCCCGTGGCAGCCAGGAGGCAGAAGGGAGAGGGGAGAAGGGGGCCCTCACAGGTAATGCCCCCAGCATCCCATCCCTTCAGCCAGTCCCCATCCCATAATATCATGGGAACTCAGCATTGACAAGTACAGTGCCCCTGTGATCCAGTCACCTTCCAAAAACCCCACCTCATCTCCGAATACACGAGACTTTGAGGGGACATTTTAGATGTAAACTGTAATAGGATAGATGTCATGTCAGCCACTTGGAAGGCAGCAGGATGTCTACCATTGCCAACACGAGAAACTCTTGACAAAATGAAATGTTTTGTCCTTTTATATTTTCTTTAACCCACCTGAACTTGACAGATGTTCTCTCTGACTGACTCCTTCAGCTTCCACTGAAAGTGAGTCACTGAAGCATGCAGTGAGACAAGTACCACTTCTTTCTAATGTCTAATGCAGAGCTCGGCCTGCGTGCTTGGTAAAGGGCCTGACAATAAGTACTTTCAGTTTTGCAGACCACAGGGTCTGTGCCACAAATGCCCTCATGGTGTGAAAGCAGTCACAGATGGTAACAAACTGTATTCCAATAAAACTTTATTTGGAAAATCATGCATAGTGGCAACTCAGCAAAATAAAAAATGAAACAGGCTGGGGGTGTAGCTCAGTGGTAGAGCACCCCTGGGTCCAACTTGCAGTGTCCAGGGAGAAAAAAGTCACGGTCTACAGGTACTTCTACTCTAATGGAATGAAAATCGCCTATCTGACATTATTGTTATCTTGTTTTCTCTACAGAGCATTAATGTCATACAAAATTTAATGCAAAGAATAATTCCCAAGCCCAGTCACTTCTGCAGTCTCCGTTACAGAAAAGGCACGATTGAGCGGGGACTCTATATAGTAAATATTGTTTTGATAAAGGAATCCATTTCTGAGAAAGAAAATCTAAAAATTGATGGAATAGTCCATTTATAAAAAGCAGCTGCCTCTTAAATAACTTATTACAGTGCATTGCCAGGGTGAGCTGTGTTGACCCGAGAAGATTAGCACATCCATCAAAGATTGGAGAAAAGATTTACTCTCGACGTGTTTCTCCCTCAAAACACTTAGCTTCACATTCAGCCCCTGCCCTGAGACAAATGCATTACTTTCATCAGCCCCAGGTGTTTAGTTTTCCAAGCTCTCATTTTATTACTGGAGTTGCAATTTGTGCTTAGGTTGTTACAGACAAAGTCAGAATTCACTTGCCCCTGAGGTGACACATGACTAGAATTTCAAATCTTTACTATTTCTCCTTTTTAGAGGAAACTTATACGCCCAGGTATAAAATAAATGTGACTCCAGCACATTGAAAACAAAGCTGTCCTTGCAGCAGGGGCTTAGCTCTTGAATATTTCTGTTTCCTGCAGACTCATGCCCTCCCCCAAAGAAAGCACCATGTGGTCCCACCCCTTGCTGACTTTGTCATCTGTGCATGAGTTACTTTTACCTCTAGGGTGTCTTCCTTTCCTCACAGTGAGTGTTGATACAACTACCCGGTCATGAAGTCATGATGAGGAACACATTGAGTAGTGCCTGTAAAACGCGGTGCTGGCTACATGGTCAGTAGTCAATATTGGTATTTATTCTCTGTCTTTAAAAAAACTCCAGAGGCGTTTAGGGTTTAACACTTAAATAGGGAGAACATTTTCCCTGACAGCTCTCGAATCAATGTCGCCTTCTGGACGACTTATCCTCCTTCCCTGTTTTTCTTCCCAGGTATCCCTTGGGGCGCCAGTGACTTACTTGTTCGGCAAATATTTAAGTCCCCTTCATCCAGTTGGCTACACCATCCTCTCTATCCTCGGGGATTGCACTGTGGACTCGAGGGACGAAACCAAGCAGCTGTGACAGCAATTGCACCTGTACACTTTTACAGACAGCTGCAAGAAGCCAATCGGGGCTTCTCAGCCTCCGCATTATCGCTGTTATGGGCCAGAGCATTTGCTGTTTAGGGGCAGAGGAGCTACCTGTATGTTGTACGGTGGTTAGCAGCATCATTGGCCTCTACACACAAGATGCCACTAGCACCCCCACCAACACCATCGTGACAACCAAGCATGCCTCCAGACAGTGTCACATACACCAAGGAGGGAGACAGAATCTGTAGATGGGAAACTCCTAGTGGTTTGGGAACACGGAGGCAATTTTTTTCAGTGTTGGCTACAGAGAACACAACACACAGGTACTGCTCAGATCATAACACATGCTTCCCAACGTGCCCGAAGGAAGCTGGAAGAATTCTGACAGGGAAGTAGCGCAGCTCTGCCAAAGGAAGGGCTACGTGCAGAAGGAAGGATGCTGTCCAGTGTGACCCGGAATCAACCTGTCGGGTCAATTCAGCTAAGCCCTCAAAGTGCTCCAGAGAAGTCACACACAGCTAGAGTCGCTTTCTTTGATGACAGAAGCCAGACTTCTGAAGGTCAGACCACCCAGTGAACCTGAAAAGTGGTAAAATGAGACTTCATCTCAATAGGCCCCAGCCTGGATTTTTTTTTTCCTCTTCCTCTCCCTCCTAAATCCCATATTTGCTTCTGTTAGTGAGCAACAGTCTGGTGGCTTGTATCCTCTGTGTGTATGAGCGAACATCTGCATACCTAGCACAGATTAATTGTCTGCAGCTCTTTGGGCAGTTGTAGAACAATCTGTAGATGGCTCAGCTGATAGAAGGAACAGAGATTGAAAGTGTCCGTGTCTGCTGGAAAAACAACTATTTTTTTCTCTCTACCTTCAAACTCGATGCAACACATAACACTGACACCAGCTGTGTTCCCCCTCCCCCCCGCCCCACCCACACACAAAGCAGTTTCTCCAGTAGGCACTAGCTAGGTGTCCCCTGACACCAACTGGAATTAGCATCAGATCCCACAAGTTAAGGACTCGGTGCCGCAAGACTGCCCCTGCTTCAGATGCCACTCACAAGTAGATTGTCAGCCCTAATTCTGACCAACTGGTTATAAATTAGGGTTCCTACAGTCTTCTGGGATTTGATTAATTTTCTAGAACAACTCACAGTACTCAGGGAAATACTTACATTTACTTGTTTATTATAAAGAACATTACAAGTCGCGTGTGGTGGCACACACCTGTAATCCCTGCATTCTGGGAGGCTGAGGTTAGAACATAGAAAGTTCAAACCCAGCCTGGGCAATTTAGTGATATAGCGAGACTTTATCTCGAAATTTAACATTTGTTTTAAAAGGCTGGAGATGTAACTCAGTGAACTTGCAATCCTCCAGCCTCAATCCTCCAGCCTCAACCTCCCGAAGTGTTGGGATTACAGATGTGCACTGCAACACCTGGCTAAGGGGAACTTTTTAGGACAAAAATGAGGAGCATCACATCAACATATTTTGAAATAATAGTCCTTTGCCACAATGATAATAGTGACAAAGGTCCTAGTCACACTGGTCCAAGCTTCAACAGAGTTGCAAAGCAGAAGTACTTGTCGCACAAGGTTGCAGTGGCCTTTGTGTAAGGTTGTGGTCCTGGCACACTCTTTTGTGTTGTTCAATGTCAGATAGTCATGCGTATGAACCCTTTCTTTGTAATTGCCATTTTATTTCTTTATCCATTTATTTTTGTTGAGGTCGATGCAAGGAACTCCGTGTTGATTTTGACAACTTTCACACCTTATCATGTGGTCAGCTCCCCTGGCAAACAGCCCCTGTTCTGAGGCCTTTCAGGATCCCAAGAGCTGCTTCATTCAAACAAAAGATGCTTCTATCTCACAGGAAATTACAAAGGAGTTAGGAGCTGTGTCAGAAACCTGAGTCAAAGGCCAAGTACTAGAACAAAATACTCTTCTAGGGCCCCTGTCTCCAAGTGGTTTTCAGGAGCCATGGGCAGAGACCAAACATATGTTTCCTATTCTATCACAGTATCCCACAGTGGAGACAGGCAGACCATTTGCAGCCCTATTACAGAAAAGATGCTCAATCTCACTGATAATCAGAGAACTGCTAATTAAAATGAGTGATATTTCACACCCTTGAAATACGCAAATGCTTAAAAACTCACCTTGAGGTAGGAGTGTAAGTCTTGATGGGATCGCATGGCCTTTTAAAGAGGCCACCTTTGCTGCTGAGGGGAACACAGATTAGAAGACCCAAAGAGAAGAGCCTGGTGGCATTTGCCTATAAAGTTAGACCGTGTACATGTGTCACGGTTTATAACTAGATGTACCCTAAGAGCCTCATGCACTCTCATAGGTGGGGATTCTGGAAGGTGATTGGGTTATGGGGGCTTGTAGCTGGTTTACTGTTAAGAGGTGGGGTCTGTTTAGAAGAGGGGGTCATTGAAGATGTGGCCTGGAAGGGTTTATCTCCCTCTCCAGTGCCTCACTTGGCTCTCTCTGCTTGCGCCACTATGCCATGAGCAGCTTTCCTCTGCCATATCCCAGTGCCATGCTGCTTCTGCCCTGCAGCCAACCATGAACCAAAGTAAACTTCTCCTCTATTAAGTTGCAGGTATCTGGTACTGTGTCTCAGCAACGAGGAAAGTGCCTACGACAACACTTGACCCCACAGTTCTCTTCCGCAGTATATGCCCAAGAGATGCTCTAGCATATGGGCACAGGGAGGTACATGCAAGAATAGTTACTGCCACACAGTAAGTAGCAAAAAATAGGAACCAAATTAAGTGGCCACCTGTGGGACCTAGTTAAGTAAACCACAGAATGTTCACAGAGTGGCAGTACCACAATGCGCCCTGAGAACTGAGCTATGCTATATGGATGGTGAGTTTTGTCAGAAGGAAGTTGTATAGGCATAATATGATAATATTTATGCAAAGCCTTTAAGACATACTGTAGATGCACATGTGGACTGAAGTCTGGAAATGTGGTCAGAAGTGATTCATACATATATCAACTTCACAGTGGTGATCAGTTCTGAGCAGGGAGAAGGTCAGAGAATCATTCAACTAGGCTTCTCCTGTCTCTGTCATGCGTATTTTCTTTACAACAGAAAAACTATGGTGACGACTCTGCTTTGATAGAAGCACCCATGTTCATCAAACTCTTTTCTGACACATAGTAGTTTATCTTTCACTTCATTTCTAGTGTCACATGTTACACGAAATATTTATCAAATACTTCACTTACATAGGGCTTACTTACATAGAGCCCAACACTCTTCTAATTGCTTAACGAATATTAATATTTTAGCAGTAAACCTATGGCAAATGCAGGCAGTAGCTATGACAGGTATGCAACCTATTTTTCACAACCTTTAGATCAGACATGTTTCAGAATTCAGACATTGTTTTACTTTTGTAAAGCAAAACAGCATATTATAGAATGACTCCTGAAGCAGGAGACAGCAGTTTGCCATCAAGACAGCTGTACTGTCAAATGGAAAGTTATTTTAATGGGAAAGTTATCCTAAATGTGAAGGGTTATTATCCCCATTTTGCAGACAAGGAGACTGAGGCACAGAGAAATTAAGCAATTTAACCAAGTTCACTTCAAGTGGTAGAGGTGGGCTTCAAATTCAGATAATCCGACTCTTCAATTCCCTACTTTTAGCTGCCTTGTGGAGCTGAGCTCTACCTCTGCAACCATAAGCATGAGAAGTCAGATATGTGTAATCTCAACAGTCTGGAGGCTGAAGTAGGATTGCTGCAAGTTCAAAGCCAGCCTGAACTACATAGTGAGATCCTGACTCATAAAACCAGAGCAAATGAACAAAACCTCAAGGACAGGATGTCCAAAGCCCTAGGTAGGATCTGGAGGTGCTTCCCGCCCTTAGCATATGTCATGCTGGAGACCAGGGTGAGATCCTAAGCCTAGTTGGCTTGAGTCCATGTGTCTCTGGGTGACATATTTGCGTTCTTGCTATGGATTGCAAACTGAGACTAGTGCAGTGATAAGAAGAGAGGACACATTCCAGAGGTCCTGAGGAACTAGACTTCCCCTTGCTTAGCTTGATGATTTGGGGCAAGGGCTGAAGTAGTCTAGGGTGACTTGAGTTTCTGTCTTGGATGGTAGCTTTATTCATTGAGCTGAAGAAAGCAATGAGATTTTTTAGCCCTCAGCCTTAGGAAGGGAGAAAGGGAGTGGTATGTAGATTAAGAATGGGCCCTGAAAACAATCACTTTAGGACAAAGATAAAGAGCTGTCTGCTATGGGAGCTGCAAAGAAATGGGACAAACAGAAAAGAGGAAAGCCAGGAAATAGCGGTGTCTCAAAATAGAACTGTGGCCAGGTGTGGTGGTGTGCATGCATAATCTCAGCTACAGGGGAGGCTGAGACAGGAGGATCACAAGTTTGAAACCAGTCAGGGCTACATAGTGAGCTCAAGGCCAGCCTGGACTACATACGGAGACCCTGTCTACCCTGTCTCAAATAAAATAAAATAAAGTTAAGGATGTTGCAATATGGAGATGTATCCAAATTCCCCAAGTGGGCACAATGTCATCAGAAGCATCCTTATAAGAGGGAGGCAGGGGGCAGAGTCGAAGGAGGGACTTGACAAGCAGAGGACGAGCTGTGTGTCATGGAACGCAGGAAGCCTTAAGAAATTGAAAGCATCAAGCAGATGGATTCCCCCCTGCAACTTCCAGAAGAAATTCAACCCCATCAATGCCTTGATTTTCACCCTGTAAGATTCAGTTCAGACTTACGGCCTCCAGAATAGTAAGAGAAGGTGTCCGTGTCACTTTAAGCCACCGAGTTTGGGGTAATTTGTCATAGCAGCAACAGGATACTCTCAGAGACAGGAAATGTGTGATTGACTGGTGATGAGTACCAAGCAAACTTGCTGCATGCTGAGCCCTTCACAGGCGCTATCTTATTTGATCCCAGCACAACACCTGCAGGTCAACTTCTCATTGAAGATACGGAAATGAACTTGAAGTAAATAAGTGGCTCAAACCAACAGGTCAGTCAGTGTCACCAGTTTTGAGTCTCTCTGTGCCCTTGCCCCTGTGATACACTTACCACCATAAGATGGAGGACAAATGCTAAGCAAGCCTCAGTTCTCTGGCTTGGACAGCTAAGGGGAAGTCATTGTTCGCTGGGATAGGAATTCAAGAAAGAAAATGGTGAAGAGGGGGTTTCCCTGTAGTGGACAGTGGTTGAGCACATGTTTTGGGTTTTTTTTTTTTTTTTTTTTTTTTTTTTTTTTTTTT
>RJWM01004670.1:0-99225 GCA_004363535.1 Dasyprocta punctata | reverse complement strand
TTTTCACTTGGGCTCCATCTCTGGCAGGGAGCCGTGTCCGGTCTGGGACTCATTGGTGCCTGTATTGTTCTCACCTATTCTTAAAGCGATGCATTCAGAATGTTGAAGTTGTGGCTGGGAGTTTGGCTCAGTGGCTTAAGTGCCTGCCCTGGCAGGTGCGAGGCTGTGAGTTCAATCCCCAGTGCCGCAAAAAAAAAAAACAAAAAAAACAAAAAAAACAAAAAAAACCCAGAATGTTGAAGTTGCATCTAGCCAGTCCTGATTGTGCTGTTCTCTACCCTTTCCCATGGTGAAGCAGCAACGGTCTCATGAACTCATGCCTTCAGTGGAGAAAGCAGAAAAAGGAGGAGGGCTTCTTGTCTTTGGTTTCCAGAAGCCTAAGATCCTAGAAAAATAGGAGAGTTTTCTATCCAGAGAATCTGAGAAAATGTGGAGGTGGTGGAGCGACTGCTTTCCTGAGAAACTAGACAATGTCAGATGGGTCCCTGGAGGGGAGATGAAGAGATGTGAAGAGTGAGACCTTTGTTATTTCAAGGAGGGACCCTGATCCCCGCTGCTCAGACTGGCCCTAAAACACTGAGAAAGGGCAGCTTTGGCCTGGCATGGTGGTGCACAGCTACAGCCCCTGCACTCTGGGAGGCTGAGGCAGGAGGATAGGAGGACCCCGAGTTCGAGCTCAACCTGGACAATTTAGCAACTTAGTGAAACTCAAAAAAGAATAAAAGCCCTGGGCGTGTAGTTTAGCTCAGTGCCACACCCCCGAGATTCACTTCCCAATATTAGGGAAAGAAAAGGTGCTAACATCAAAGAGATCAAGATCCGGGAAACACCTCCTTCAGATGTTGTGGATCTCTGGACAAGGGGGTGCTGGTGTGGGTCTTTCTGTTCATCACAATTCCCTGTGGTTGCTGGGGTGAGGGGCGAGGGAAAGGGGACATGAGGAGAATGATGACGTGTGACGTCCATGGCCCAACTCCCCACGATGAATGCAGTCATTATGTCCTGCACACACGGACTAGGAACGATACAAATTAAAATTACAAAAAAAAGCTGGCAGTGAATGAGTCTGAGGCTGCATCTTTCTTGTGATGCTTCCAACATGAGTAGAATTCCCCCTGTACTTTATCCTTGTAACTATCACTGTCCTCTCTCAAAACCTCTCTTCTTATCTCTCTAGCCTCTCAATTAATCATAGGTGACATCCCTGTGAAGTTGTCTTGCCGCTGATAAGTAGCCATCAGGTCCTTGTTGTTGTCAGGACTTTCTGATCACCTCATTTCAAAATCCTACTGGAGGCTCTGTTTTCTGGAACCTGAGCCCCTTCAAATTGTTCATGACAAAAGCTCTAGGTTGACAAGTGGCTGACCTCCTGAGTGACAGACAAGGCCAAGAGAATCCAAGGCGACACTCAGGGTCTGTCACCTGGATCAGGAAGAGGAAAGGGAAGATGTTTTAGAACAGGCACATGAAGTGACGTCAGTCTTGGGGTCCCTCAGAAAAATCCTTGGAAACATACACTTCTGCAAGAAATGATTACAGTCCTTTAAAAATTCCCTTATTTTCCAAAGAGTGTCCTTTCCCCTCTAAAGGGTTGTTTTATACACAGCCTACTGTTGGTCCATATTTCCATGCCCCTGGTTCTTTGTGGTGGACGAAGCAACCTTCTATATTTAAGACTTTCAGCTGCCCACCTTTGAGCTCCTGGCTCAGGACTCAGGGCCTTTAAACCTCATACCTGGCAAACTTATTCAAATCCCAGGAGTACTGAACGAGGGGCTCTACGCACTTGAGTCTTTGCTTTCCTTCAGAGTTTCGGGCACCCTGCTGAACTATTCTTTCCATATGATTGTTCCAACTTCTTGAAAATTTGGGGCATTATTATTTTAAACCCTTTTCTCTAAAGTTGTCATTGTAAAACAAAGCAAAGACACAGCAAACAGCAAAAGAAGTACATAGCATAATACGTGGTTGTATGGCAAACACCCTTATAAATATTAGCCAGGTCATAATTTAGAACATCGGCAGCTATTTTAGAAGCCCTCCACATATCCCACTTCTTCCAGACCCCAGTCTACCCGCACTGTGTAGCCACTGTGCCAACTTTTAAAGTAGTTACCTCTTTGCATTTCTGTAGAGTTCTCTCCCCTGATCTGTCCCCCAGAGAGCACAGGTTTTGTCTACCTGTGTAACTGGACGCCTTTGAAGTGGCTCTTAACCTACCACGTTCTTTCCCATTCCCATTGCCATTGTTATTGTTCTTTACAATCTATGTGCCGGAGACCAACTTATTGATCCTGTCGAGTTCCCAAGGTTTGGACTTTGCTGTTTGCTTTACCCATGGTGCAGATCAATACTTTATCGCATATTTCTCGCTGCTGAAGGCGGAGGCTGGATGAGACCCAGGTGCGATCAGCTTGGCAAGACTGTAGGCGGTGTTTGATTCAGTTGTGTCCTTGGGAGCCGTGGCATCCGTGTGTCGCTTAGTTTATGATGTTAGCAGCTGTTAATGTGAGATGCTGAGATTGTTAACTCACTGGAGACTGTACCATGCTGGATTCAGATTGTGTCACTTGCTTTCATTTATCAATTGTAACAACAGTATGAAGTCACCTCTTCTCATCTGCTTTTTGGTTGCCCAGTGGGACAGTTTGTGTAGGGCAGACAGACAAGATTCTTTCACTTTCTTCACCGGCTTTCAAGATGATGGATCCATTTCTTGTGAGTCTCAAAAAATGACCACTATATTAAAAAAAAATTAATCAAGAACCCCAGGTTTTAGACACATCATTCTTACTAATGAAGCTCAGGTTGCCTCATGTACGGTCACTGAGAACCTATCCCGATTTTCATTCTTGTTGATTAGCTCATGCTAAGGTGTACAGTGTTTACATTCATTGAGGTTATTAGGCCCCTGTACGTGGCATATCTTCATTCTACTTGTTTCCCCCTTCCCCTCTTCTCCACCCCTGCCCTTCTTCCCTTGGGTCCCTTCCCTATTGCGAGAACCCATCTCCTTGCCCCTTCTCTCTATCAGTGGGGAGCGGCTGAGGCTCAGATGAGTCAGACGTCAGAGAACTCTTTGGAACTGGAGCAGAGCCCGCCCCGGGAATTTGGAAGGTCAGAGGCAGACCGTGCAAACAGGTCGACCTCTAGCTCAGTTGCGTATCAGCAGGTGCCCGGCCTTGGTGTTCCTCCCTGTTAAGGACAGCACAGATAGCTCTGAGAATATTTCACTTTCCGTGTTCTCAGCCAAACACTGAGACCTTGCACTTCAACCCTGTTGTGTGCCTTTCCCTTTTTACTGTGTATAAATAAAGACACAGACCACGCTGGGTTGTTGCTGCTTCTCCATCAGTGGGCGGCGTCCCACGCGGTCCCAGCTTTCCTTTTAACGTGTGTCTTGTCTTTTCTTAATCTCCCGCCACCCCCTCAGGACCCTATTGGCCACATGGTATGCGGCATCCATCCTCTATTATTCTCTTTGCTTGTACTTTGCCTCATTCAAATCAGAGCTATCACATTGTATTTAAGCTTGTGTGTCTGGTGTATTTTGCTCAACATTGTATTTTCTATGTGCATCCATTTTCCTGCAAATAACGCAAATTTGTCATTCTTTATAGCTGAGTAGTGTTCCATTAGATATAGACACCGTATTTTCTTTATCCAGTTGTCTTGTTAGTCAGGCTGGTTCCAGGATTTGACTATTATGAATTGTGCTGCTATAAAGATTGATATGCATGTTTTACTATAGTATGATGACTTAAGCTCTTTGTAGATACCTAGAAGGGGGATAGCTGGATCATATGGAATTTGTAATTTCAGCTCTTTGAGGAATCTTCATACTAATTTCCATAATAGTTGTAATTAGTTACAGTCCCACAACAGTGTAAGCGGGTTCCTTTTTCACGACAGCCTTAGTCACATTTATTATTGTTTAATTTCTTAATGATTGCCATTCTTTCTAGAGTAAGATGGAATCTTAGCATTGTTTTATTTTGCATTTCTCTGATGGCCAGAGATGTCCAACATTTTCTTCATATATTTATTGACCACTTGCATTTCTTCTGCTGTGAAGTGTCTGTTCATTTCTCTTGCCCATTCCTTGACTGAGTCTTTAGTCTTAGGTGATTCAATTTTTTTGAGTTCTTCGTATATTCTAGATATCACTCCTCTGTCTGAAGAGTAGTTGGTCAAAACTTCTTCCTTTTCTGTAAGCCTCTTCCCTCTGCTAATTGATTCTTCTGATGTACAGAAATTTTTAGTTTGATATGGTCCCATTTGTTGAAAAGATTATATACATCATGATCAAGTAGGTTTCATCCCAGAGATGTAAGCATGGTTCAACATATATAACTCAATAAATGCAATAAATCACATAAACAGGAGCAAGGTAAAAAATCACATGATCATATCAATAGAACAGAAAAAGCTTTCAACAAAATCCAAGATGCTTTAGTGATTAAGAAAAAAAAAACCTGAAGAAAATAGATATTGAAAACAGGTATAGGTATACCTGAATATGATGAAGGGTATTTACTACAAACCAATCTCCAACATCTTACTAAATGGGGAAAACTAAAAGCACTTCCCCTAACATCAGGAATAAGATGAGGAGGCCCACAATCACTTCTTCTGTTAAACATAGGACTTGGAACATTAGCCAGAGCAATTTGGTGAGGGAAAGGAATAAAAAAGATATATATTGGAAAGGAAGAACTCAAACTATCATTATTTGTAGATGACATGCTCTACAGAGCAGACCCAAAGAACTGCACCAAAAGCCTCTTAGAATTAATAACCAACTTCAGCAACATAGCAGGATACAAGGTCAACACACAAAAATTATTAACAGTTGTGTATAACAACCACGAATGGGATGAGAAGGAAATTATGAAAATAATATCATTAACAGTTGCTTCAAAAAATGCCTAGGAATTGATCTAGCCAAGGAAGTGAAGGATCTCTACAAAAAAAACTACAGTTCTCCGAAAAAGGAGATTGAAGAGGACATCAGAGAATGGAAAAAATGTCCTCTGCTCCTGGATAGGCAGAACCAATATTGTCAAAATGGCCATACTCCCAAAACCGTTATACAGACTCAATGCAGTCCCAATGCAATCAAAAGATCGACAGCATACATTACCGACCTAGGAAAAACAATCCTAAAATTAATATGGAACCAGAGGAAACTCAGAATGGCAAAAGCAATTTTGGGCAACAAGAGCAAAGCAGGAGGCATAATCATACCTGACTTCAAGCTATACTACAAAGCAATAGTGATAAAAATAGCATGGTACTAGAGCAAAATAGATACATGGATCAGTGGAACAGAGTAGAGGAAACAGAAACATCTCAAGGCACATTCAACTATTTGATTTTTGACAAAAGGGCCACAAGCATATATGCTGGAGGAAAGGTAGTCTATTCAAAAAGTGGTGTTGGGAAAACTGGTTATCTGTTTGCAGAAGACTGAAACTAGTCCCCTATCTCTCACCATATACTAAATTAAAATCAAAGTGGATCAAAGATCCAAACATTAAAACAGAAACATTAAGCCTACTGGAAAATAAAATAGGTAAAACACTTGAAGACAGAGGCATAGGAAAGGATTTTCTAAACAGAACCTCAATTGTATAAGAAGTAACAGCAAGAATCAACAAATCAATGACTTTTTAAATATCTGCTGTGATAAGATGTCATTGTGCATATTTTGCACACCAGGCTTAAAACTGATCACTTCTCCAAAATTTCTTGAGATCTTTCACTAAGAAACAATATTTCAAAAATACAATCTTCGTTCTAGGGATGTTGCTCACTATTGTTTTTGGGTAGTCATTATTTCTAGACTGTTAAGGGGAGAGAACTGGAATTTTTAACTGCTTTTTGCACTTTTGCAGGGGATCAAACACAAAGTCTTGCAACCTGCTAGGCGAGTATCTTACCATGAGCTCCATATCTACCCCTGAGATCTTAAAAAAATATTTTACAAATTTAGAGTAATACATATTCCTATGTGAACTTTTATTCTTTTTTCTTTTTCCACACCAATGACCTGTGTTCTCAAGAACAATGAAAAAATAGAATTAAAGTAACAGGTAATTATCAATTTTCTTTGTCTCACATGTCACACACAATTGTCTCAGAATAGTAATACATCTTCTACCATTGGCAACAATATGATTATTAAAAAAATTCAGAAAAGGTTTTGCACCTGCTGTCTTCAGTCTTTCCCCATTTTTTGTGGGTGTGTTGCAGCTGCATGGTTTGATTATGAATCTATTACATGCTATAGTCTCTCCCTTTTAATTCTCAACTGTTTTTAATAGACATACCATTATGTATTTAATGCTCAGTATCACCCTTACATTAATGTCTGTGTATCCATTCTGTTCTTTCAGACTCATTGTCTGATACAATAGTCTTTCTTCTTCCCTTAGTCATATTTTTGTTTCTTCAGATTTCAGTTGCTTGCAGTTACTCGTGATCTGAAAATGTTAAATGAAAAGTGCTAATAATAAACAACCTTTAACTTTTAAATTGTGCACCAGTCTAAGGAACTTGATGAAATCTCATGACATCTCACTCCATTCAGCCTGGGATGTGTATCATACTTCCATTAGTGGATCCACCCTGTATACCCTACCCACTCATTCGTCCCTTAGTAGCCATATTGGTGGTTACTTGGTCTAGCAGACAGGGTTGGTACCAACTTTGGTTTTAGGCATCATTTAGGGATCTTGGGATGTATCCTCCAGGGATACAGGGGGATTACTATAGCTCCTTAGGAAGTAGACTTGGAAACAACATGCCCTGACTTCTTACGTGTTTAAATTTGTGCCTTTTGTACTTTGTTCAGTATAGAGAAGTTGTACATATTTTTTGTCCTTAAGTGACTTAAATATGTTATTTTGATTGGAAATGTAACATCAGGCCTCCCTACCTAATTATGATAATGAAGCAGTTTTGTTTCCATTATGTGCCACTTTCTATTTTGCCCATAAACTCACAATATTCTTTTCTTTTAAAGCTCAGAAATTTCAATAGATAATGCCTTAATGTTGGTTTTCTGGGTTAACCTTCTTAGGGATATTAGTTTTTCCTTCAATAGGTCTTTTCAAACCTTTAATTTGAAATTTTTTTCCTTGAATTGAGTTTTTAGCATTTACTGTCTTATTTGGGTTTTTCTTGGGATTTCTACCCAACATATTGGCTCTTCTTTGGTCATTTAAATAATTATCACTTAATCTTGTATTCTATTGATGTATTTAACTTTTTAAAATTTTAAATTTATTCTTTTTGAACCATTATTTCTCCTATGAACTACTTTAATTCTGTCCTATATTTTCCCATTTATTCTTTTTTTCTAAAATTATTTTTTCTTATTATTTCCATGAGTTTTGTCATAGGATTTCTGAGTTTTTCAGCTTTTGATCTACGCTGTGCTCTCATATTATGTGTCATTTTTATGAGTATATTTTAGTTCTCTTTGAAGTAGGAAATTACAGTTTTCAAGTGATTTATGGGGATATATTTTCTGGCATGCTTTTCTGGTCTGTGAGGATGTTACTCTGCTCTTTTTTTTCTCCATTTTATTGTGATAAATTTGAATCAGACTTCTCTATGATCCTTTCTTATTGTTCATTTCACATGAAATTAATTTCCCTAGACCTTTAAAAGTCATTGTGTTCAGAATGGCATGTTAACGTCACAGATGCCCCTTTCTGTTGTTTTTACATAGATTTAACAGAGTGATGACTTTGCAACACATTTTCTTTTCCTTGTCTTCTGTTCCTGTCCTGCTCAACTGGGATTTCATTTGGAGTCTGAGGGCTCTGGCAGAAAGGAAACCAGAGATTTGGTACCCAGAGTACACAGACCAGACTGCCCCAGCCCTTTCAGATCTGCAGAGGTATCTTTCCCTCATAGCAGTTCCCTTCCAATAGATTACTGACAACTACAGATAGTATCGAACCTTATGTAAGCTATGTTTTTCCCTATACAGATGTGTTAGTGAGTTTTCTCACTGCTGGGACACAATATTCGAAATCTACAATTTAAAGGAGAGGTTTAATTTGACTCATGACTTCAGGGCATTCAGTTCATGGTCAGCTGGCCCCACAGCATAAACATCAGGGCACAAGGGCATGGTGGAGCAGAGCTTTGAAGTTCGTAGTGGCTGAGAAGAACACCATGGGAACAGTGGCTGAGAAGATGCCCAGGGCCATATATGTGCCCAGGGTAATGCTTCCAGGACCCACTCAGACATATCCAGAAATAGGCTTGACTAATCCCTTGGGTAGCTCCCAAGCAAATCAGGTTGACACAATTAAATTTAACCATTGCAGCATTTATACCTATGATAATTTATAAATTAGATGCAGACATAGCTGACAATAAAATAGAATAATTATAACAATATGCTATCATAAAAGTTAAGCAACTGTGACCTCTCTCTCTTTCTTTCCCTATCTCTCACAAAAAACTTACACAATACTCACTCACCCTTTGTTCTCCTAGGAACACGTGAACTGATGTAACGCCAGAAGGATGAGGAGCAGTAAGGTGGGAAACAAAGCAATTACAATGACTGGTGGCCAAAACTCTTAAATCTGAGGCATGACAGCAAAACTAGCACAAATTGCTTTTCTCTTCTTCATAATGTCATGGAAAAAGGATTTTCTTCCTGCAGATTTTAGCAATCATAGCATATGATTGTTTGGTCTTGATGAGAACTTCCACCTTTTCCCCTTAAGAGCAGCATTTATGACTTCTTATCAGCATTGTCTGAATTGCCACCGTCACTACTTTTGAGCTTGGTGGCCATTAGTAAGTAAAGAAGGGTTAATTGGTTAGGTGCAGTGGCATATGCCTGTAATCCAAGACACTTGGGAGGCTAAGGCAGGAGTAGACTGAAAGTTTGAGGCCATCTGGTGCAATACAGTGACACTCTGCCTGGAAATAAAGTTAAAATAAAAAGGTCTAAAGAGGTAACCGAGTGCTAGCTGGGTTCAGTCTCCAGTACTGCAAGAAAAAGGTGGATTACTTGAATGCAGCACTGAGATTGTTAAACAGTGGTACCTGTGATGGCTCTGACTGATACGGTGTGGATACGCAGAACAAAAGGATGGTCCTCATCTCAGGCAGGCAGGGTGGGACACAGATTTCCTAATACTATTAGAATGGTGCAGATTTCAAAACTAGCAAACTCTCTATTTTTGGAATTTTCCATTCAACATTTTCAAACGGAAGTAGCCTGCAGGTAACCAAAGTCGTGAAAAGTGAAAGTCAATAAGAAGGAAACAACACTGTTGATAAAGGGGAAGCTTCACTGTAGAAATGAACAAAGCTCTTCTCTCTCTCAGCTGCTAATTGTTCTCTATATTCCAGTGCAAACCTCCTGGTGATTGGGGGCTCTTCTGTTTCCGGGGCTGCCACAATCCCCAAATGCTTTCCTTAGCTTCTTTCTGCGGAAACCCTGGTCTTGCACGCCTTGTAGTTTGGGGTATGTGCATATACTACTGTCACCTGATTTTGCTGGGAATAGGCTGGATGACCTTTTGGTTCTAGTACTGGCTGTTCTGTCTGCTTTTATGCAGAGATGTGTGGACCTTTGTTAAATACAGCTCTAATGTGGCTGCTGCCTCCCCATATCTGACTGGGACACCAAAGAATGGTGACCATGCTAAGTTTCATGACCATGGCCACAGAGACATGACAGAGTTCAGTCTGCGTTTTCAAACAGGCTTTGTATCTATTTTTGCCTCCTAGTGCAATTGAACCCCAAACATGGACAACTGCATGGGTCAGGTGACAGCAGATGGAGCAGGACACAGATCTGAAGTTTTGTGTGGAGTATAGACAAGGTTGCACAGAAAAAGTAGGCAGAGGTCCTGAAGGCTTCTATCAACACACCATGTGCAAAGATGGCCACCCTTGGATGAGCACTAGTTTTGCCCAGAAGTGTCCGATGAGCCAGAGAGGAAAGAATGGAGCCCTCAAGGTGTGACCCTGTCATGAGCTTGTTATCTGAACAGAAGGCAGAACTCGGCACTAGAAGGACTCCTCAATCATAAGCTTTGAGGGAAACAAACTGTTGAAACCGGGGAAGGAAAATCCAGCCTCTGCACCCACAAGCCTTTGGCGAGGAATTTAATCAAGTCCTTCTTGGTGCTAGCGGTATTTTCAGTGTTTCTATTTGTGTCCTGAAAGACTCAGGAGTGAAAGGGTTTCTGGCCCAGAAATAGGTCCCTTCTTATTTCTAGCAAGACAAAGTGACATGAGAGAAAGGAACCAAGCACTCTGCACTGTAAGATTGCCTTGAAAAATGGTTTCTTCTTTCACTACGGGTCTAGAACTTATTGTTTCAGAAAATTAAACGTGTGTGTGTTTGTGTCTGTGTGCGCACAAGTTTGTGTCTGTCTGTGTTTTGGGGAAGGAGAATGATGCCACAGTTCGATATTATTTGTAGGATGATTTGAGAGAATAAGTATTCATGAACTCCCTGCCCCCACCTGGATGATGATAACACCAGTGATCTAAAATAACCTTTTGGGGTGTTCGTATGCAGAGACCAAATGAACTAAGGCGCTAGTTTGATACCTTAGCGTGGTTACTCATCTTAGCCTCCTGTAAACTATGAAAGATTACAGCATGGAGAACAAAGACACCCCCATGGATCTTCTTGGCAGTGAACTGAGTGTTCATTTTGGAAAGTTTTCAAAATTTCAGGTCTTCTTTATGTTAAGAATGAGAGACCAATTTCTGGCCCTTCCCCTCCATTGATCATATTTGTCAATGTAGACAAAAGCAGAGAGACACACCCTGGAGCCACAAGAGGGACAAGGGAAGGAGTGGGAACTAACTTGATTAACTCCCCCTAGCAGATATACTTTTATGGCTGGCATAAGTGATATGGAACAGGATTAATCAAAAGACAGCTTTGTTTGGAGAATGAGATTCTCTCTGAGTTATCTAATTAGGTAGGTCGTACACCATCTGTTTTTGTGGAACTGGTTGCATTAAAAAACTCTTTCACCGGCTTCAGGGAATAAATATCAGGACCAGGGTCAATATAGTTTTTCTGAAAAAGTTAATGCTTCATGTTTGGCAAACTTGGGTGCCCTTCACAGAAGTAGCCTGAGTGTAGCATTACAAAATGAAAAAAAAAAAAAAAGAAAAAAAAAGAAACACCTGACAACATATACACAGCCTTACGTGAGTCTTGATGGATTTCCCCATGATCTTTTCAAATCAGACAAAAGACACACACCAGGTATGAACAAAGTAGCTGGCTTGTGACTTAACAAGATTTAATCCATGAACAGTAAGTGCAAACACTTTCTGATTGCTTTGGGTTTCAGTAAGTGCAAACACTTTCTGATTGCTTTGGGTTTTGTTTTTGTTTTTGAGGTACTAGGGGTTGAACCCAAGGTCTTCACATTGAGCTACACTCCCTATCCTTTTTTATTTTATTTTTGAGACAGGGTCTCACTAAGTCAGTAAGTTGCCAAGCATAGGCTTAAATTTTTGATCTTCCTCTTTTGGCCTCCTAGAGTACTGGATGCTAGGATTCCAGGTGTGTGCCACAAAGTCTGGTTGCTTTGAATTTTTATATGTACTGCTTTGTGTGTGTGTGTGTGTGTGTGTGTGTGCGTGTGTGTGTGTGTTGCTCTTGGCTTTCGAATTCTGCAGGAATCAAAGCATAATAAATGACTCGAGAAAACTACTGTAAGCATCACATAAACACCCGGGTTTTTAATAGTGCTATTTTTGATTTAGGGTAAAACTACCACCGCATAACTGAAACTATTCTTAGGAGGCTAATGCTTACAGTTCCCCAGGGCAGTGGGAAATGTCCATTTGACATACAGGAAAAATCAAGGTGATAATGACATTAGAAGTCCATGCATCTTGGCATTCTCTTACTGAAAGAACGTCAGCAAGTTTTTAAAATAAATCATCTTAAATAGCTTTTTACTGGATACCTCTGAGGTGCTGGGGTCTTGCACTGTTCTTAACCACTATTGATTTGTGCCTTCCTGCCTGCCTCCCAGTGAAAGGGGCACTTCAGGAGTGAGTGTTCTGGGAAGAACAAGGTCGAAGATACTGCCTTGGAGTGTGGGGCATTCATGGGCTTTCCAAAACCAAAGAGCTGAAGCCAACACCAGACAGGACACTTTGCATCATTATGGCCAATGCTGCATCTCTGCTCTTGCGAGTTCTCTCGTTTGAAAAGCCCAGGAACTTCTATGCATAGCTGAGTGCGATTGCTCAAACATCTCCAACTGATTACTTGGGATTCATTTCACTACCATACAAGCACACAGCATTTGTGTTCTGAAAAACACGAGTTAAAAGGAGAAATATTTCATAACCACAGAACAGCCAGGGAGATGCAATTGTTGACCAATTCTACAGAAATCCATGGCCCAATTCTAAGCATTTAAACATGGCATTGGGCTAATATTTGTTCTTTTATTTTTCTGCACTTGGCAAAGTCATCTTGTGAGAGGCCAGCAGGGTAAATAAATCGAGTTTAGAACAATGACTCTGTGATCTACTCTAAGTTGAATATACCGCGGCATAGAAAGACAGTCTTTGTCAGGATTTATGGCCCCGCATCAATGTGGAAAGCTTTCGGCCCATAAGCAGCATTTGATCTTCAATATTTTTGCTGAAATTCCTTTTTGGGTCTGTTAAAGAACTTTGCATAAAGTTCCCTGCGAGAGCCTGCAAGCTGATTTTCAAAATCGCAGTTGACTGACTGGAGATAAGGCTGAAGGAAAGCGCCCCTCAGCCCGCCCGGCTGGCCGGTGCTCCTCCTCCCCGCCGCCCAGTGCGGCCGCTTTCCCGAGCGCCTCTTTTGATCTCCATGAGCTTTGAAGCTGCCGTCATCTTTGATTTTGACGCGCTGTGTTGAGTCATTGTTTGATTTCTTGGAAAAGGCAAAAAGACTTCTGTTCTCCGGTGCTTGTTTTTCTTTCCTTTTGGAAGGTTTACCCGCAGTTGTCTTAATGCCGCTCGCTCCCACACAGGGCTCGCGTAAAGCTCACTTTGAAGGTGGCAGGAGCCGCAGGTGCGGAGGGGATTAACAGATGGATGTGGCAGAGAAGTTGGGTCCCTGTGAGCTCTTCCTTTGTGGGGTTTGATCTCTCTGTCTTTCTCTGTATTTCCTTGCTTCCCTGTCTCTGCCTCTCTCTCCCTTCTTCCTCTGCCTCTCTCTCTCCTTTCTCTTTCCCTCTTTTCACTTTCTTCCTTCCCTTCCTCCCTCTCCTCATTTCTCTCCCTCCCTTTTTTGCTAAAAAATCCCAACAGACCTTAAACAGTGTGAGCGTCAATGGCCATGTTAGCCCAGCCGATGGTGGCAGGGGCAGCCTGGACTTGGGATAGCGTCAAATCATTTGTGGGAGTCCCTGCAGCCTTTGGGCGGTTGGAATGGGCCATCAACTGGGTCTTAGGGGGCCTCCACTTCATTTTGGTGCAAGGGAAGGTTACCATGAGAGTTGCTACCAAATACCAGGAACCATGTCCTGGGGCAAACCACATCCCTAGCAACATAGTTCCTGTGTATTTTTAAGAATCCGAGCATTCACCTGAATGGGAGGAACAGAGCTTGGTCATGCTGTCCCCTGCCAAGAAGCCTCTCTGGTTGTCCCGTGTGCTCAGTGCTTCCTTATCGATCCACTGATGTTCCTTGCCGGTGTCACAGGAGGCGGCCACGCCTGCATAAGCTGGAGCCTGGCCTCGTGGGCATGGGCTCTTGTTGACGACAGTGAGGCAGGAGCACGTGGCTGGAGCTCAAGGACTCACACACGAAGGCACTGCTGGCCGCTTGCTGATCCAAGCCACTGCTTTCGCGTTTTCCTGGAATGAGGTTTTCCAGCGAGAAGCCATACTCAGGGACAGGCCTTGGTGAGAAGGTGCTGCTCCCAGAGGTGACAGGGGCTGTGTCAGGTGGGGGGAGCTCGAACAGGTGGGGAAGATGTCCCAGACTGGGTATAGAGCTGGGAGGCGCGCGTCCTGTGTCTTGGAGAGAAGCCAGAGAGGAGGTAGTTCCGGGAAAGCAGGCCCACAGGTGAGGACACATACCTGGAGGTGGGCGGGCATGCGGAGGGTGCCCGTTCTGAGAGCTCCAGGAAGTAGCGGGCCATTTCCTGTCTCCTAGTCTCTGCTTACTGCCTTCTCTGCAGGCATTGTAATTTCTTCTCTCTCAAAATAACAAGTGAATGTTCTAGATCATAGCAGTCACCAAACTGGCCCTGTAAAGGTCCAGAGAGTGAGTATTTTAGGCTTTGTGGTCTCTGTGGCAGCCACTCAGCACTGCTGTTTTAGTGCTCGAGCAGCTATAAGTGATGTGTGGCCAATGGCCGTGACTGACCCAATCAAACTCCATTTGCAGAAACAGGCATCGGGTCACATTTGGCCTGTGGGTCTGAATTTGCTGATCCACATTTAAGGAAACCAGGGAAAAGGATTTTTGTTCATGCTTGGACATTCTGGGAGTATTAGTCACAGTTGTAACTGAAATAATAATCATGACTGAAATAATATTATTGCAATAAAGTTATTATAATAACTCATGTAATGCTAATCAGGCATCAGAGACTGTGTTAAGCATTTGACATGCATGATTTCCAGAGACACACAATCATCGTGTAATCCAATCCTAGAATGTTTCCCTCACCTCCAAAGGAAAACTCGTACCATTGGCCATGGGCCCCCAAGTCTCCCTACGCTGGGGCCCTGGCACTTCAGTCTCTGTTTTCGAACCCTGCCTTTGGCTATTCTGGGCCTTTATATAGAAATGGAATCCTAGAATCTGTGGCTTTGTGTGTCTGGTTTCTTTCACTTTTCATAATATTTTCAAAGCTTATCCATTTTTGTAGCACGTATCAATATTTCATTCATTTTTATTACCAAATCATATTCCATTGGATGGCTAGACCACGTTTGGTTTATGCATTTTCCAGTCTATGGACACTTAGGTTGTATCAGTTCTCAGCTGTTAAGACTAAGGCAGCTATTAACGCTCATATATCAGCCTTTTGTGGGGACGTATGTTTTCATTTCTCTTGGATATGTACTGGGGAGTACAATGGTTGGATCAGGTCATAACCATATGTTTTTTTGAGGGACTGCCAGACTGTTCCTAAAACAGCCATTCCATTTAACCTTCCAACCAGTAGCACTGTGTGAGGGTTTTGATTTCCTGACATCCTCACCAACATTCCTTACTCTCTCTCCTTTTTATTGTGGTCATCCCAGTGGGTGTGGAGAGAAGTGTTCTTAATAACTACTTTAAAAGGTGACCCAACTCAAAGGCATTAGTTTGGAACTCACTAGGGAAAACCACTGGGTGACTGCAGACTTGGAAATACACAGGAGTTGACTGGCGTGGAGGAAGAAATTCAACCAAATGTTCCTTGATATTCATCAGTGAAAAGATGAGTCAGAGAAATAACATTTTCAGCTGGGACCTGGTGAGCACATTTGTTTAACGTGATTCTTAACCTTTTGTCTCTATTAATTATTTTTTAAAGTATTTTGTGCAAATGCAAATGTTGGCTAAAATGATTGAGATTCTGTTATCCCCAAACTTTTAGGAATATAATTTTGGGCATTTAGGTGCTTTCTTTCATTTGTGTCCTTTTCACAAAATCACAGTGAGGGCAAGTCAATTGCAATATCCCAGATCATTAATGCTAAAAAACGAATTTGGTAAGATAACAACAGTGACTGATTTCTCACTGAAACACATGACGTAGCAAGAAACAGACAAAAACCAGTAGTCAGGAGAGCTGAGTTTTGATGCTGGGTTTTAAAATTTTGCAGGGGTTGGTGATATCACTGCATCAGCTTCCCGTCTCTAACTGGGGTACCACCTTCGGTTTCTTCTCTCACAGAACTGAAGTCTGGGACACAAACAGTGTATGTGTCTCTTACTGTTCACAGAAGATTGGGTCTTGAGCTCCTTGTGGATACTCAGGCATCTTAAGTAAAGAGGCATAGTATCTGCCAAAACCCATGCACATGATCTTGAGTGCTTTACATCATCTCTAGATGACTTATAATACCTAATACAATGCAGACTGTATGTAAATAGTCATTGCACTTCAGGGACTGAAGAAGAAAAATCTGAACATGTTCAGTACAGATGCACTCATTTGCCAAGTATTTGCAATCTGTAGTGGGTTGAACCCACAGCTGGAGAATCTGAAGACATGGATGGCTGACTGTGGATGGAACCACGTTGGGAAAGATGTGGCCATATGAAAGTGTGCTGTGAACAGGAGTTGGTTTATCAGGAGAGTAAGCATGCTAGTTGGTGGAGGAATAGCCAACTCACAGAGGTGTTATGGAATTCCAAATTTGAAATAAAGCTTGAAGCCCATCCAACCCAATTCCCTCGTTTATTTTTCTGACAAGGAAGTGTGTTAGTCAGCTTCCTATCACTATAACAAAGCACCTGATACAACTTACAAAGAGAAAAAAAATAAAGAGAAAAGATTCATTTTGGCTCGCAGTTTCAGAGGTTTCAATTGACACCACCGATTGGAGCCTCTGTGAGGCAGCACATCATACTTGGAGACGGGTGGGATCAACGGCTCACCTCCTGAGCCAGAAAGAAAGAGAAAGAGGAAGGAGCCAGGGTCCCACAGTCTCCTACAAGGGGACATTTCCAGTGACCAAAGGACCTGTCATGAGGTCCCACTTGTCAAAGATTCCACCCCACCCAGTAGCACTGTCTTGGTTACTTTTTTCTCGTTGCTGAGATGAAATACCTGATGCCCCAAATTAGGGAAGGAAAGGTTTATTTCTTTCAGTTCTCGGAAGTTTCAGTCCATACTTAGCTGGCTTCAAGGCAGCGTGGCATGGAGGGCCAGCCGTTCATAGTAGCCACCAAACAGCAAGAAGAACCAGCAAGAGAGAGTGAAGACACACCTTCCTCTCACCCTTACACTGTGTGTCGGCTCTATCATCGGGCAGGTGCAGCACTCACATCGCTAATCCCAGCACTAGACAACAAACCAATCATGAACACCAGACTCAGCCCCATCCAGATTACATGAGGCCTTGGGGGGACACAGGATCAAACCCATACAAGCACCAACCTTGGTCAGGGGCCTTCAGGGGACGTTCAGGATCCAAACCACAGCAAGAAGTATGACTTTCCCGGCATCCTTCATACGAGCCCTAAAACTGAGCTCATAACCTCTTTTCTTTATCAGGCTAGCCTGCCCCCAGTTATTTCATCATTACGACACAAAGGAAATGAATGCAGAACTCTTCTGCACCACCAGGTCAAATTGTAGCTCCTTAGTGTCAGTTTTAGGATGATGGACTGGCCACAGGCATGGTTTGGGCTGTGCTGAATCTACCATGGAGGCTGTTACTGTCACGGCAGAAACTGGGTGAAAACTTTCTTCCTTGTACTTTAGGTGGCTTTGCAATCTCTCTCCAGCCATCCCTCCCTCTGAACACCCCCTTGTACCTAAGAGGTCCCAGGGCCGGGGCAGGGCCATCACAGAGGCTCATGTTTGGAAAGCAGGATTTCCAGCCCTCAGAAGCAGGCAGTTCTGACCCTGGGAAGGGGGCGGTGCGGGGAACATTTTTTTCTTTTAGATGGGGGCGTGTTTCCCACTGAGACAGAATCCAGCTCAGAGATTGTAGGGAACTTGTTCCCTTTAACTGAGCTCAGACATGAGACTCTAGCTGTGAATTAATTACCCTTTCCCTTTCAAATTCCTTAAAATAGTTACTATTTGCAGAGCACACCCACGTTCTGTGAAATGCACTAATAATTTTCTCCAACAAGCTCCATGCCCAGCACGGTCTCTTTCTTTGTGGCTTTCACACGTCCGAGGCATTTCCACTTCCACTCTTCACAGACCTTTGTTGCTTCTGTGATGCTCCTAGGTAGAAGCATTTGCATCCTGGATTGGTGTCAACAGTGCAAACGACTTAGGTTTCCTGCACTGTGGACCCTATAATTTGTCTATATTTAAACTTAAACTTCCTTATATCATAAGTAATAATAGTTTAGGTGTATTGATTTATTTTCCCTCTGTTTCTGTCTTCCTGGATTTCTAGTAACACTAGGGTTACTTGATTTTTATAGGTAAACTTGAAAAAATATCAATACCTCTAGAGCAAGAAGACATTTAGAATTGTCTTTTCTTGTATAAAGTGTGTGAGTGCATGTGTGTGTGTGTTGTACTTTTGCATGTATTCTATAGATGCCACAGAGGTGTTACAGCTTATATCTAGATGTTCCCCCCAGGGCCTCATGAGCCCATAACTGGGGCTTTTGGAAGGTGGAGGCTGATAATTGACTTGCTATGAGGAGGTGGGGCCTAGTTGGATGGGGCATGTCAACAGGGCCATGGCCTGGAAGGGTTTCTCTCCCTCTCTAGCTCCATCTGTCTCTGTTTCCTGGGTACCAGTGAGCAGTTTTTCTTCACTCAGGCCCTTCTGCCATGTTGTCCTGACTTGGAGCTGGTCAACTATGGGCTGAAACATGAGATAAAATAAACTCCTCCTTTAAGTTATAAGTTCAGTGTTGTGTCTCAGTAATAAAGAAGACAAGAGCGAAGGACCTGCGAGATAGCACCAAATCAGTTCCTGGATGTAACACCTGATAATACTTGTACTTGGAGGAGCAGGTTGGATTGCATCCTTCCTGAAATTCAGCATTGCTGGAGGTCAATGGAAATTTCTAGTGTCTTGGCAAGGAAGCTTTTTGGTTTCTTACTACTTCAATTTGTCCTTTGGAGTTAACAATAACAAGAGTGTCTTTAGTGTGTTTCATAAGACCTGAGGGCAAAACAGTTGGCATCTTTGTCAAGATTCCTCACTGCAGCTGTTCTCAACAGGTTATGGTGGCCAAGTGGTACACACGCCTGCCAGTTCCTGGGGCAGTGGTGAGGGAAAGATCCGCAGATGGTGTTGCATTCCCTGTTCTGTGAATGGATTCCATGGCATGTCCCTCAACAGAAACAGCCTGGCAAAGCAGCTGGCTGTGACAGAGATACAGAGCTATCACCCTGCCCGAAATAATGGCAGTGTTGTATGACCTCATCCTTGCACTGTGACTGTGTTTAATGTCCTGTGTCTATCATTGCTGGGTGCTAGGATCTCAGTAAATGTGTTCCAACCTAAGTCCCGCCCTGTCCCAGGACTGTAGCTCCTCTTGTAATGTACCCTTTGCAGTCCTGCCACAGGGATGAGTTAGAGCACAATAAGAAGCCATCCTTCCACCCGTTTTGAACACCAGAGAGAAAAAAGGTCAACAGGTCTTGTTGTCAGGATGTATACCCAGTCTGAATTCCACATCATCAAAAGTTTGGGATACTGAAGGAATGAGAGAAATCCCCAGGAAAAACCAATCTATGCTTTCAACCTTCCTTGTATGAGATAAGCACCCAGCAGTGTTCCCGAAGTCTCTCTAGTCACATCCCATCCCATGCATGGCTGCTGGAAGGGGACATTCAAGTCATCCCCAGACACTTAGCAGCCTTTCATGCATCCTTTTCAGACTAATGCATCTCCTCAGCTGCTGCTAGTTTTTGGTGCTATCACGTTTTGGTGCATCTGGTTCTAAACATCCTCTTAGTGATGTTATAATTGTGATGTTACGAATATTTTATTCTTGAGAAACATGGAGGTGACTGGAATCTGTACACGTTAATTTTTAGATCTCTATGATGTGGTTGGACTTGATGGTTTAAAACGGATATGGCAATGATTTTGCAGTAAAATGGTCATGTTGAAGGATACTTAATAGTTTCCGGGTGTAAGCCACGGGTAATCATTTTGTCAACACCCTTTTTAGTTTTTCTGCTTGAAAAATATCTCAAGACGAGGATTTAGTTGACATAGATTACTGGGGAACTGGTTCCCCGAGAAAAGACTGTGGACTGTAAGAGTGAGATAGGGAAGGGGAGGGAGTCATCAGAGGCAATGTCATTAAGCCAGGTTTCACTGAGGGTAAAGCGGATATTATACCCCATGGAAACTCTGGGAGTTACAGTACAACATGTGCCCACCCAAGAATACACCAACTTCTGTCAGTCGTTGTTTCAGGTATGCTTGAGTTTAATTCCTTGACCCTTCAGATCTGCAAGTGCGCACTCTAGTCATTAGGGAAAACCCTCAGGTAATGGGAAGTCAGGATTTTAGCTACTTAAGGTATAATGCCAAGGGGCATAGGCATGGAACCAGTAACATCTACCTCAATCCTCCACAGTATGTCCTTGAATTTAATGGGTGGTGGTGGGGAGAATGTAGGCTATTGAAATCAGGAAGCCATTATAGAATCAGAGAAGGATCACAAATGGAAATCGGAATTCTGATAAATCATCACTACAATGTTTGGAAATGTCCCTCAAGGAAGAGATCTTTGAATTGTGCTTTGAATGAAGCAAAGACTTTGAATCTGTGCACAGGAAGAAGGAGAAAATTTCAGGCAGGAGAGATAGCAACAGCCAAGAAAGGGAAATGAGGTTTACTGAGCTACATCTTGTAAATGACTTCAGGCTGGGGGTGCCTTCTGTCTTTCTGTGCATCTTGCCAGGGAGACACACAATGCCCTTCATTCCAAACTATCCTTTCAGTGGTGCTGGTGTAGAGAATGGCTTGGGAGACAGAGATAGTGTCTCTAAAGCAAAGGCTGGGTTTCTCTGTGCAGTGTCCAGTATTTTAGAGATAGTGTCTCCTTCCAGCACGAAGATCAGGTGGGTTGTGGCTCATCATAAAAGACTCAGGTCCACTGGGCTCTGGCTTCCTTTTCTATAATGCAATGCACTGCCTGAGCAGGGATCACCTGGACTTTGTATCACCTAGTACGTCTTGGAACTTGGAATTTGTGCTCAAGATGATACTCTGGATGCTGTTGTAAGAGAGTCCTTTGTCTCTGACCTAGGAGTCTCATATCTTCTTCCATTCTCCAAGAACCTGAGGCTGACAACCTAACTAATTTGCTACAAAATCTCAGGCTGTTCATGGTTTTTGACACTTCTAAGCAACATAGTCAATTATCTCATTTAAGCCTCACACCATCTCCAGAAAGCTGACAATATTATTGTGCTTGTTTTATATCTGAGAACTCTAAAATTCGGAAATTAAACAATATGCCCACTATTGCTCAACTGGTAAATGAAAATGTTGAAAATAAAAGTGCTCAGGCCTTAATATTGTGTTCTTTTCACTTGATTTGGAAGAAAAATTTGGTTTATATCCTTTCTTGAGTTCAGTTATGCTCAGGTTCACTACCCCCCACCAGCGAAAGCTTTGTGGTGGGTAGTGAACCTTAGCATAACTACACCCATGGGTAGATGGCAGTGGTAGCTGTTGTAACAATGTAGTCACCATCTTTGGCTGCAAGGTGCATCAGTCAACCTTCTGAATAACAGAATACCTGATATAATCAACTTACAGAGAGGGAAGGTTGATTTGGGCTTACAGTTTCAGAGGTTTCAGTCCATGGTCACACGCTTCTATTCCCTTGAGCCTATGGTAATTCAGTACATCATGGTGCAAATGTATGGTAGGAGGAGCTGCTTGCCTCATGGTATCCAGGAGACAGAGAGGAAGAGGAAGAACCAGAACACCCCACCCCAATGACTAACTTCCTTCCTGTGTGTCCCACCTTTTAAAGCCCCACTACCTCCCAACAGTGCAGAGACTGGGCGCCAAGTCCATAAACAGGGCATTTTGGGGGCTTTATGGGTCCAAACCATAGCAGACAAGCTGTCTTGGGAAGGAGGATGTCTGGAGAGGAGGCTATGTTGAGGTGAGCCAGGTTACAGAGAACTTGGAACACAGGGTTTTATGTAACAGCTGTAGAGGAGTGAGCAGCAGGAATTTATTTAGTGAAATTATGTAAATTAAGAGAAATGATGAAACTTGTTTCCGGGTTGGCGCAGTACTTTTCTGCATTTCTTATCAACCAGGACTTGAGTGATGAGTCGGATCTGAGCAGGTGGGAAAGGTGAAGGCAGGGCATCTTGGATGAGGTTGACTGCAATAGGAGGAAAAAGTTAGGTTGGTGCTTTCACAGGTTTCCAACCTCTCTCTCTCTCTCTCTCTCTCTCTCTCTCTCTCTCTCTTTCTCTCTTCCTCTATGTCTCAGTCTATCTATTATCTATCTATCCACCTGTCTATTATCTATCTTCTACCTGTCTATGATCCACCTATTATTCATCATCATTAAATGAACTCTGTAATAGTCATTCTCATGTTGCCAGGACAAAATATCTGACACCTGCAATTTAAAAAAGAGGTTTATCTTGGATCTCATTTTCAGGGGTTTCAGTCCATGATCAGCAGGCTCCATCATGGTGGAAGTGACTGGTATAAAAATGCTGTTCACATCATGGCAACCGGGAAGCAGAGAAAGAAGGAAAGAGCTAGGAGAAATACACCCTTCCACATCACGACCCCAGTGACCTGTCCCTTCCAACCAGGCCCACTTCCAAATGTGAGATTTTTTGGGGGACATTTTAGATCTAAACCATAACAAACTCTTTCTTGTTTTATGTTGCAATTAAAATAAAATACTTTTGAGTTCATCTGTGGGAACACATACTTTCTTTTGTTTTCTGTCTTCCTGCTCTTCAAGCTTTATGCAAACAAATTACAAACACTAATCAGTTGTTTGTCTATATCTTCATCTATCCTTATACTTATGGGCAGGCACCATGTTGACATGAACTGTATACCAAACCTTAGGCACTAAGACCACACTGTTCCCTCTCACTGTAACCCTGATTCCCCCTGGGTCCTTTTGGCACTCAGGCCAGAGACTGACAAGCATATGATGTGATCTTGCCCATTGGAGAGGGACAGAGGGAAGTAGGGAGGGAGAAGAGGAGGGAAAAAGGGATGAAGGAAAGAAGGAAGGAAAGGAAAGAAGAAGGGAAGGGGAGAAGGGAGGTTGTCTATTACTTACTGTATTCCAGACTTGCTGGGGCATTTCACTTCTTTATTCACTTAATTTTTATGATAAGTCTGCAACACACTATTTCTACTTTGCATTTGAGAACATCCAATTTCTCAGAGGCTAAATAATTGCTTCAAGGTCATGAAAATCAGAAGAGCTGGAGCAGGATGAGAATATAGATTTATCTGCCTCTGAACAAGATGATCTTGGCCTGCTGGAGAGGAGGGACAGAGAGAGAGAGAGAGAAAGAGAGACAAAGGCAGAGACAGAGACACAGACAGAGAGACAGAGAGCTCCAAGAATGGGTACAGAATTTCAGCAATTAAGTTAAGTAGTCATTCAAATACAGTGTAAGAAAACAGATATAAATGGAAGTCACATAAATAAGGCAGCTCAATTTGGCATCTAATGGGGAATAGGCAAAAGTCCCATTTATTTATTTATTTATTTATTTATTTTTTATTTAAGAGAAAAAAAGACACATATAAGAAAGACAAAAAGCAAAAGAGACAAATGACTAGAGTAAATGCACAATAGTAACATTATAGGTTTACAAAACAGGATGATAGAAACTTGACAATGGTTGCAATGTTGCGTATCGTTATCTTCAGAATGGTTGTTTACATTAACAGATATAGACATGTAAAATTGATCTAATCATATGAGCATTAACTGTTCTTTCTCAATAACTAATACATTCAGCAGTATGTTCATTTTAGTTATCTTACATATACATATATACAGATTTATGTCTTCCTTTTCCCTTCCCTCTTTCCCCCTTTCCCTTCCCAATTACTTTTGCTCTTTGAGCTGTTTTTTACCCTTACATAGTATTTATTATAGATTTTGGATCATATATACTTTTTCAGTTTTTTACACTAGGGAGACAATACGGTATTTACACATGTGGGTTTGATTTATTTCACTTATGAGTATGGCCTCAAGTAGTGACCATTTACTTATAAAAGTCTCAATGCAATCTTTCTTAATAGCTGAGTAGTACTCCATTGTATAAAAATATCACATTTTTTTATCCATTCTTTGATTGATGGGCACTTGGGTTGTTTCCAAGATCTGGCGTTTACAAATTGGGTTGCTATAAACAAGCCCCATTTATTTGTCTTGGAAGTCGTATAAAATATTGGCTAGTATGTCGAGGCCATCTTGTCTAATCTGCAGTCACATGTGGTCACATCTCCATCAGTGAGGATTCAATAAATGTGGCCCAGCTGTGGGCCTGGGATGCTGCTGTGAAGGTGGGAGAAGCCTCGAGACTTGCACTTGGCCCTGCTGGGAGCTGGGGTGTGGCAGGCAGGAGGGTTACAGCAGGTGACCAAGCATGCAATGGGAGGGTCCTGTCATACTGAGGGCATGGTGTGTGGAGAAAAGCACAGCACAGAAGCAAACCACGGCATAGGTGAGAAGAGGAGTGTCGATCTGAGGGTGTGGGGAAGGAGTGGATGTGGAAAACCTTCAGTCAGTGCCTGCACTCATTACTGCTTTTGATTATTTGAGCTCATGCTGTTTTCCTGATGTGAGAGTTCATCGCTGTAAGTTTCCCTCGCAGCACTGCTTTCACTGTGTCCCGTAAGTTTCAGTATGTTGTATCCGTGTTATCATTTAATTGCATACACTCTTTAATTCCCTCTGTGACCCATTGGTTATTCAGAAATGTGTTGTTTAAGGGCAGGGGATTTAGCTCAGTGGTGCAGCACCTGCCTGAAAAGTATGAGGTCCTAAGTTTGATTCCCCCGCCAAAAAAACCCCAAAACAAAGAATGTTGCTTAATTTCCATGTGTTTATGTAGTTTTTGTGATTTCTTTCATTGTTGATTTCCAGTTACATTGTGCTATGGTCAGATAGCATGCATGGGATGATTTCAATTCCTCTACATTTGTTTAAACATGTTTTTGGGCTAATATGTGGTCTATTCTGGAGAATATTCCATATGCAGCTGAGAAGAATGTGTATTCTGATGTTTTGGGATGAAACACTCTGTAGACCGCTATCAAGTGCATTTGTTTGCAGTCTTGATTTAATTCTGCTATTTTTTTTTAGTTTTTTTGTCTAGTTGACACTCTTATTTGTGAGAGTGGGGTATTCTGGTTCCCCCACTACAATCGTGTTAGTGCTTATTTAGCTTTTCAAGTCTGTTAATATTTTTTTATGTAGGTGGGAGCACTGGTGTTTGGTGCATATACATTTATGATTGTTATCTCTTCTTCTTGGAGTTTTCCCTTAACAAGTAAGTTGTGACCTTCTTTGTATATTTTGACGTTTTGGTTTAAAGTTTACATTATCTGCAAATAGAAGAGCTACCTGTGCTTTTTTCTGCATTCTTGTGTCATGGAGAATTGTTTTACTTTTTTTTTTTTTTATATATTTTGACTTTTAGTCTATGAATTTTTTGGGGGGTTAAATATGCTTCTCGAGTGCAACATATTTGTTGGATCTTGTTTCTTGATGCATTCTGCCAGTCTATTTCTTTTGATTGGTGAGTTGAGACCATTTCATTTAAATTGATGGTTATAACTGGTATGTATTGGCTTATCTTTTTCACGTTATTTTCCTGTTGTTAGTTCTATCTTTCTCCTCTGTTTAATTGCCTCCCCTGCTTGGTGGTGTCTTTCTGTTGTGTTCATATGTTTGTGATCTTCATTATCTCTTTCTCATATATCCTTTGCAGCATTCTATAAAGCTGGTTTAGTGGTCATGAATTTTTTCAGTTAATCGCTGCTTTTGAAAGTCCCTACTGTTCTTTGGCAAGGTGGGAAGTTCCTCTGTGTCCCTCCTGACTCCATGCCAAGGCCACATGCATTACATGGACTTGGGTGGTAGTACATGGTACAGGTTCCTGGGTTCCATGCAGTTACTGAAGGAAACTTCTCATCCAGACAGATGCCTGCAACTCCATGACCTTTACCATTGACTCTCTGACACACCACAGTTTGAGAAACCTTGAGTAGGTGGATACATTGGTTATCTAGGAAATATTCTCTTTATTACTTAGGTTTATCTAGCAACGAACATAAAAATACTGTGCATTAAATTCAAATGATATGATAGACATTTAACTAGGTATCTGAGGTATATTATTTTGTGTGATTCTCTAAGCATAACTTATGTGGTTAGAATGCTCATCTATATTCTGCACATGATCAGCCTGAAATCAAGAAACTAACTGTGTTCTAAGATTGTCAGAAAAGCAGTCAGGCCAGGGCAGAAGTCTAAATCTCTTAAACACAGGCAGAAGAATATCTTGGGTCTTTTAGAAGGATAATGTTGGCCCGTAAGGAACACACATTTGGGGTTGGTAGCAATGAGAACAGGTTTTGGTTCCTGAGTTGAGACCATTTCCCTCAAGTCAGAAACTGGACAGTAGCCCCAGGAAGAAGCAAACAAATCTTGAAAGAGTCCAGTTTTTAAGACGATGTCCAAAAACAAATGGATGGACTAAAGCAATGGGGTTTATGATTTATTTGAACAGTAGACAAAGCAGAACCCAAGATTGAGTTAGGGAACACAGGTTCCAAACTGGACAGGCAGTACCATTGACTTGCTGTATTCCCTTGAGCTAATAAACTAGGAATTGTGAAATTCCCTGTGAATTTGGAAGAAGTGTCATGAATTCTTGCCAGGTCTAACAAAAGTGCGTAATAAGGTTTGTCATCTCCATGGTGCTATGCTCTGAGTTCTCTGCAGGAAGGAATTTTTTGGTTTTGGCCATTTTTTCTCTATTTTCAAACTTACAGGATTCCCAGAATTCTCCAGTAGTGCTGATAGTATATGTGACATGGACAGGCTTGCAGAATATCAACCTGGGAGATGTGATTCCCTAAGATCAGCTCTTCCCAGAGAGAGATAGAGATAGAGACAGATACATACATATATATATATATATATATATATATATATATATATATATAGAGAGAGAGAGAGAGAGAGAGAGAGAGAGAGATACAGGTTGACCCCAGTGTGGATTAGAATCCAAATGAATCTAGAGTGCTCCCAAATTCCATCCTTTGGAATGGTGTCTGGATAGATCACATGAAACTAGTCCATTTGGTGGTATTCAAGAGTTCACCAAAAGTGGCCATAGAAAGATGTCTTAGCTACTTTTCTCATTGCCAGTACAAAATACCCAACACCCAAAGTTAAAGGAGGAAAGGTTTATTTAGCTTACAGTTTTCAGAGGTTTCAGTCCATAATTGACTGGCTCCAGGCAAGGTTGCTTCACAGAGGAGAGTAATTCATGGTGGGCAGAAGACAGAAAAAGCAACAAATGAGAAAGGGGACAAGACTCCATTTGTCTCTTATAGTATAAGCAGGCTACCCACCCTAGGGCTGGTATAACACTCACTCTCTGAATCCCAGCACTGGACCAGGAGTCAATCACAAACTCTAGATTCATCTGCCTCTGAAAAGCCTGCCCCCCCATGACCACATGAGGCTTTGGTGGGGCACCCAGACACAAACCTTAAGAAAAGATAAATATCCAAAGTGAGAGAAGTCATAATTTTTGCAAATAATTTGCCAGCATCTGATAGTGGTCTGGTCTAAGAGAGCTCTGAAGGCAAAAAAGGGAATTCTACCTTTAATTTTTCATTTAGTCATAGGATTGTGCACAATTTTGGAGATCTCCTTTCCTTTGGTGCCTATATAAACACAAGATGTCTCAACAACTGAGACTAACTTTGCTTCCTCCTCTTTATTTCATAGCGACATCTTTTTCTCTTTCTTTCTTCATATCAATATGAATGTAGAGAAAATAAGAATTCTGGCAGTCGTATTTTGTCTGTAGCACCAACCATGGGCACAGAGGACCTGTTGAGTAATTTAACATTTCCTCTTTTTGAAGAGATGGTGGGTATTGTGTGGATGCATAAAAAAGGGAAAGGAAGTCTCACCATGATGGGTTTATACCAGATGCAAACCTTGGCCACTCAAATGCCCAAACAACTGCTAGCATTTGAGAGCTCAGTAGTGAGGACAGAACACCTAAAAAGATGTGAATTATAGAAAATGTTTGAGACTCACACAACTATTCTAAGCCTAGGGTTAAGAAATATTTCTCTATTTTATTAACAAAAATCATGAGAAGTATAGTGTCATATTCTGCAATACTTAAAATGAAAACTCATAAATAAACATAGTTCTCTATTTGAGTATTAACATATTTCAGGAATTTTCTAATGCCCGATTTTTATTGCCAGTATAAATGTAGATACAGACAAATGTGCCTAGTGATTGTTCCTAGACTTTAACTGAATGTCATAAACTGACATTTTGCAACCATTTATTCACCTTTACGATGACTAACGATCATTATCTTAATCACATCTTATGTGTTGTCATCTAATGATATTTATTCAGAGGTAGTCTTGATTAATGACCCCCAAATGACCTCAGTCAGTTTGTCTTCATGGCAAAGAAATAGAAAAATACAAAAATACCCCGAACACACTGCAGTACTATTTAAAATTTTATTAAAGGCTCAAATCCAGCAAAATAATACATGGAGTTTTTCAAGTGGATCAAATGTTCCAAGCTGTAGTCACTTGCTATTGTAGAATTTTTAAATTATTAAAAATTGGAAGCTTAAGGCTGAGTATATTCTGCTCACTTAACAGATTTGATTTCAATCAAAGCAATCAACTAATTTGAATGTTCTCATAGTTTTATTTTATGAGCTGCGTTGTCTCAGCTGATGGACACACATTAATGTGTTTGACTACATTTTTCTGAAAGCATTTAATCAACACTTTCCCTGTGCTCTATCACAGAAATATTTTTGAACCCCTGCCCCAGCTGCGCTGAGTGGTAAATTCGATGAGATGAGAAATAAAATCATTGTGATTATTACAGGCAGAATAAAAGGATGATAATGGGCACAGCTTTGCAATGCCAGGCAGTTTGACCTGTGAGATGAGATTATGAGAGTGCACATTACTTGGGCGGTGATGGAGAGAAAGTGGGAGTTCGTCTTTGCACCGAGAGGGCATACCTATGTGTTCCCAGGGGAGGGTGGAGGAGGGCTCAGCACGGGGGTGACTGCTGGTCACCTCGCTCTCCAGCCTCTCTCCCTGCTCCAAGCTTCTAGTCATGGCTCGATCTTTTGGGTGACTGACCCACAACTAGCAACCCTGTATTAGAACAAAATGCACCCTATCATCTAGGAAATTCCAAGGGATTTAGGAGCTCTGTCGGGAACTGGGGCCAATGAGCAAATATTAGAACAAAAGACTCTATGTTCTGGCTCTGGGCTATAGACAGAGGTCTCCTGCCTGGCAAGCTTCATGGTACTCAGCCAGATGTGAAAGCAGCTGGCACAGTCTTGCATGAGGACCTTGAACACTCTCTCTTTAAGCGGTGTCCCTCAGTTTCGTGCTGGAACTATGATTTCTCTGAAATGCTTGATGGAGGTGAGGTTTATCAGAACGGCAAAGGACACGCAACCGGCCTTAGACCTCAAGTTGGTTTGACCTTGGAAGGGTTCATGGGGACACTTCCTGTTTGGAGTTCAGGAGAGTGAGAAAGTGCAATCTACTTGCTTCAAATTAGAATCCTCTAGAGCTGGGTGGACTTTGGGCCCGTTACGAAATGTCCATTTGCAAGCACGACTCATCTGTGTAGCAAGAACAGCTGTGCTTTCCTCGTAGAGGACATGATCCAGGCAAAATACCAATTTCCAGTGAAATGTTATTGGCAATCATGAGGCTCGTAAAACTGGCTAGCATGAGTCTCAAACCTCCGCCAGCACAGCACATGGCAACAGTGATTAGATCAGACATGCTTTCTGCATTTAAGCCAAAGTAGTCAGAGTATGGCCAAGAAAGGAATTTAAGAGTAGATTTAAAAAGTGCATGCATATATATTTCTATAAATTTATTTGTTTGCAGGTATATATGTTTGTCTAACTTATATATCTATCAATCTGTCCTATCTACCTATTAATCTATTTTTCAGTGTATCTCGTCTATCCATCTATTTCTGTCTGTTAATCATCTATCATGTATCTAGTTAGCTATCTGGTTAGTTACATGTCTATCTGTACCCTCTATCTATCTATCTATCTATCTATCTATCTATCTATCTATCTATCATCTACCATTTATCTAACATCTATCTATTATCTATCTATATCTATCCCATCTATTATCTATCTATGTGATCTATTTGTCTATGTATTCATCCGTCCATCCATCCACCCATCCATCCATCAACCCATCCGTGTATCTAGCCAGCTAACTAGATTACCTGTCATCTGCTAGATATGAATGTATATACTCCTGTATGTGTTCATATAAGGCAATTTCCATTTCCCCTCTTATATGTTTGGGAAAACTGAGTGTGAGATTCTAAGTGACATGTGCCTGCAGTCACAGTGAGCAGGCTGTGACTGTCTTTTCTGGCACATAAGATCCAACTTAACCTCCATTCTCAATGTAGAACTCTGGGTCACAGGACTCTTAGAAGCTATGGGCAATAGTTCTGCTTATTTGACAATGAATATTTTTAAATGAATGATCAGAAGGCATGTTATGCACCATAAACTTTTCAGTGGAGCCCTGAGATAGCTTAGGTTGAATTGTGATCAGGAGAAAGAAAATTACTTGATGAGTTTTTTTTCCTCTCTCAGAAGGTTTTCATTTCGTTGAATCATCAGACTGAAAGAATCAAATTGCCTCCCTGAAATTATTGCACATAATTGCTTGGAAAATAGCTTTACAGACGCTGCTGATCATGGAATGCATGATTTCCCTCTTCTGAAAGCTCTGCTTTGGCCTTGCTCTTGGCCTCGAGAGTCGGTGACCGTGGTGGAAGTGAGGTAACTTTGGGACTTGGGAGCTTATGTTGCATGGCGACCATTCCCTGTGAGCTGAGAGAACTGTGGGGAGAGGCCTGGGCCATCCCAGTCACATTGTCTGCAGACAAATGGCAAACGTATATTTTAACAACCGGAAAATAAAGATGGTAATAACCAGATGGAAATGAGGAAAATAGCCTACTCAGGGGAAATAATTTTTAAAAGCTTACCATAATATAAGTAAATGCCTTCCTATATTTCTCCTTACATTTTTAAAAATATCTCAGCAATGGAAAGATTTTCAGCTCATCTGTGGGAGCGGTGTGAAAATGATCCCTCGTAGCTGTGTACCAGCCGGGCGTCTCCAGAGCTCCCTGAGTGATGGAACACAGATGCCCCACGAGCGGGGACTTGCGTGCTGGTCTGGCACTCAACAGCCACGGCCCCTGCGTCCATGCCCTGAGAGCTCGTCTTTCTAGTTAGGAAGTGGCTCTTGCCTCCTGTTGGAGGCTTCCTGGGGTGGCTCTTGCCTCTGATTGGAGGATGGGCTGAGAGTGGGATGGCAACAGCCATGGGTATCCATGATGATGATGATGATGATGATGATGATGATGATGGCGTCATTGGCACTGTTTTCCCGAGTTTGTCTCGCGATGATACGTGCAGCACTCAGCCAACTCCAGCTAGGGGGGCTGTCACCTGGTTTGTAGTTTCATGGGGAAACAACCACACCACTTGCACATCTTGTCTGCATCGACTTTCGTGCTACCACAGCGAACTCGAGTGGTTGTTGAGTAGTTGACAGAGTTGAGAGG
The DNA here is from genome assembly GCA_004363535.1 of Dasyprocta punctata. Lineage (NCBI taxonomy): Eukaryota > Metazoa > Chordata > Mammalia > Rodentia > Dasyproctidae > Dasyprocta > Dasyprocta punctata. The sequence goes on along the minus strand of RJWM01004670.1, from coordinate 67,664 downwards.
GCTTGGCAGGGACCCCGGGGCCTTCCAAACCTGACTGGTGTACTACATGACTCTAGGACAAAGTTGGCTGATGCCTTTGCCAGAGGGGCAAGTAAGGATTGGATTTCGTAGATTGGAAAAATATTAGAGATGCTTACTCATTTCTTCAGGGTTGTGGAACAAGTAAGTGGCGAGACCTGATTTCAGATGTCCCTATCTAGTGATCCTCAGTCGTGTGTGTGCGTGTGTGTGTGTACACATGTGAATGTGCATGTGTGTGTGTGTGTGTATTCATGCGAGAGTGTGTATTACTGCAGGATTATTTTAGTACAGTGCACTTAAGCAGAACAAATAGATTGTTTTTTCTCCAGTGTCCACTACCTACTCTTACTCTTGCTCAGGGGTGAGCAGACCAACCAGCAATCCCAGCTCTTCCCCCAGTGTCACACACCTCTAACCCAAGCACTCAGGATGCCACAGCAGGAGGACAGCTCTGAGTTCAAGGCCAACCTGGGCTACATAGTGAGTTCAAGGTCAGTCTCGACTACATGGTGAGATCTTGCCTCAAAAATATAAATTAATAATTAAAAGTAAGCTCTGGGTGCTAGTGGTGAACTATCGCCTATGAGAATATTTACAGGAGTCATGTGTGTGTCTACCAGAGCCATTAGAGTGTGAATGATTCTCACTAGAACCCTGGACTATGTGCAATTTAGAACCAAATCACCACAGGTCAAAATATGGTCATTTGCACCATTGTGCTCCTGTCTACTGAGTGACCCTCAAAGTAACACTAATGAATAATGAGGAAACAGCTGTAAAATCTAAATTATGAGAATTACGAGTAACCACAGGGAAACCATCCTCACCTGAGTTGAAGTGACGCTGCACAGCAAATATCTGCAGGCAGAGAGCCCAGGAGAAACTTGCCACATTGCCAAGGGTTGCTGCCCACAGAAGACCAAGTACAAAATAGAATTAGTCTTCTGCAAAACCAAGTGATCTGCTAAGTTTAGTTCAATAACTCTGAGTAACGCAGCCAATCACCAGCGTTAGCCCTGAGTCATAATTGGAGAGTGGAATTTTGTGGAGTTGCATGTCATTTGCTAGAGCAAAATTGCATTTTAGGATTTCTCACCAGTAAGGACATTCATTGACATCAGTGGGTTACAGACAGCACTGCTTTTAAGTGCCTCACGGAATTTTTACTGGAGTCCAATGTCATATGTCTGTTGCACATAATAATGACATTCGTCTTTTGCAATCGGCAGACATGCATACTGCATCGTGATCATTTTTACTTCCTCTCCCCTCCTCTCCCCAAGATTCTCTTCCCATCTCCACCAAGTCCACCTCCCTGTTTCCTACCCTCTCTTTTTCCTTTTGTTCTTAAAGTAATTTATATTCTGGGTTTCTCATATAAGAAAAATCCATGATCTATTTATCCCTCAATGTCTAATTTATTTCACTTAGCTTATGGTCTCAAAATCTGTCCAATTTGGAGTAAAGAAGATCCGAAAGTTAAAAAAAAAAAAAAAAAAAAGATCTGAAAGTTACAATAGATACAATGAAAGGGAAAGGAACTGCTCAAAGGGAAATCTTATTGTTTTATCAATCTTGCATGCCTGTATCCGGTAACCTGAACAACTATTTTGACGATAATATGCAGTATAACACCCATTGTTAAATTTCTATCATCTTGGTTTGAAATCCTATATCACTGTTGATTTTGATGTTGTTGTCATTTTGTTATTATTGTTTTTTATTTGTTTCTTGATTTTTCTGTTTTTTCCTCTTTAAAACAAAAAAAATCTATCCATTTTCCTATAAAAGAGTCAAATTTATCCTTCTTTAGTATTCCATTGTGAGTGTATGTCACATTTTCTTTATCCATTCATCCATTAATAGGCATACAGGCCATTTTCATAATTCATCTATTGTGAATTGTGCTACTATAAACATGAGTATGCATGTTTCACTATAATATGATGTCATATTATATTACATTTAATTCTTTGGGGAGTAGATTCAGAAGAGAAATAGCTGAGTCAAATGGAACTTCTCTTTTTAGATTTTTTCCTAACCTCCATATTGATTTCCATGGTAGTTATACTAGTTTACATTTCCACACAATATAGAAGGACTTCTTAGATTCCGTGTTTAAAAAGAGACTGACTCAGAAGTCTTAAAAAACTATGCCAGTCAATTATTCCTTCTCCTCCTCCTCCTAGCTAGTATTCATTGATGCTGTCATGGGACAAGCCATGATCAAGTTCTAGCAGCACTATTATTTGTGCTTTATGGATGAGCAGACTACGGAAGAGAAAGAATAAATAGGTAACCAAGCTCATGCAGCTGTTAAGAGAGCAAAGCTTGATTTGAACCTATGATTCCTCTGAGAACCTATGATTCCTCTGAGAAGACTGGACTGCAGTAGTCTGGACTCCTGGAATCCACAAGGCTCAAGAGGTCTTTGAGTCTCTGACATTGTAACAAGAATGACATCTGTAGGGGTGTGCTCCCTGCTGAAACTGAATCCCCAGTGCCATGGTATTAAGAGGTGTACACTTGTGGGGTGATTAGGTTATGAGGGTGTTGTCCTTAGGAATGGGATTAGCTTAGCCAGGCCTGGTGGCGCATGCCTTTAATCCCAGCACTCAGGAGGCTGAGGCAGGAGGATCATTGTGAGTTCGAGACCAGCCTGAACTACATAGTGAGACCCTGCCTCAAAAAATAGGGCTGGGATTTAGTTCAGGAGATTAAGTACCTGCCTGGCAGGTGTGAGGTTGTGAGTTTGATCCCTGGTACCAAAAAAAATAATAAAAAATAAAAAAAAAGAATGGGATTAGCACTCTTACAAAAGTTGAAGGGAATATTCATTTACCCTTTTGCCTCTTCTATCAAGTGAGAACAACATTTTTTTTCCTGTTGGGGATGCTGCAAGAAGATATCTTTTCGAAGGTGCCATTTTGAAGGCACCATTTTGAAGGTGCCATTTTGAAGGCACTATCTTGAAGGAGCCATCTGGGAAGTGGAAAACAGCCCTTAGCATACATCAATCCTACCATGGCTGTGATCTTGGACTTCACAGACTCAGGAAAGATGGGAAATAAATTCCTATTATCTCTATATTACCTGGTTTCAGATATTTTATTATAGCAGCACAAGTGGAAAAGGAAGTACTTCTGTACTTACAATTAGTTTTTTAATTCTGGTAAATGCAATCCTAGCACATTTTAGATATTGAGAGGTGTATAGCACCCTAAAAAAGGTTATAATACTCCACACTATATAAGGCACATTTTTCTTGGTGTTTATAGAACACTAGTGACTAAAACTAAGTAAGGAACAATTTGAAGGATGGCATCTTTCTAGACTTCCCAAATGTCACAAGAACCAATTTTGAGGGAGTAAAAAACAGAAATATAAGAGAAGATGTGAGCCCTACAGAACACCAGTTCTATGTTTCTGTTAGTTCATACCTCCAAACCGAGAAAAGTCACAACTGAAAGACAGCCGTCACGGAGATGAAATTCTGAGCCACTGTCTTCACACCCTTTTTAGGTTTTCCTGGTTCTCCACATTGTCACTGAGTTACACATTTCATAGTTATTCTGTTTTATTTTTTTCAAGAGAAAAATGACAAGAATCCTTACCCCCCCACCACATGCAGTATAAACCTGTGCTAGTCCATGGGAGTGTGTTGCTATTCTTTTGCAAAGGGAAGGGACCATTATGATTTTAGAAGTGGAAAAACAGGACCACAGAGCTCATTTGATTGACGGCTCCATTATGGGAAGTGGTGGGTTTGTTAATTGGCTTGATTGCGGTGATCATTTCTCAGTGCATGCATTTATCAAAATACTGCATTGTACACCTTCAGTATACACAATTTTTAAGATGTCACATAATAATTATTCATGTCTATGGGTACAGTGAGATAGGTATCAACCGGGTGTAATGGTTAAGTCAGGGTAGTTGGCAATGCTGTCTTTTTAAATATTTATCTTTTTTTTTTTTTTGTATTGGGGAATTTGAAACTCCTCTCTTTTAGTTCTTTATAAAGTATATAAGAAGCTATGAACTAAAGAAATCCTACCATGGTACAGAACGTTGGAACTCACCTGTCCTGTCTGACTTTGTACTTGTTATCCAGCCTCCTTCTGTCTCCCTTCTCTTCACCATGGCCATTCTGGTGGCCCCTGGTCTACTCTCTACTTCCAAGAGGCCAACTGTTAAACTTCCAGGGATGAGGGAGCCCGCACAGGTCTTGCCTTTCTGTGAACAGTGCTGACAAACCTCCGTGGGCTGGTGTCTATTTGGCATACTGATTTCATTTCCTTTGAGGGTGGTCCCAGGAGTGGGATTGCTGCATCGCATCATAGTTCTAGATTTAGTTTCCTGAGGAACTGACCTTCTGTTTTCCACAAGGGCTGGATGAGTTACATTCTCATAACATACACAAATTCCCACTCTGTGTCCTTGATAGCATTCTTATTTTTTCCCTGTTGGATAATAACCATTCTACCTGGGGCAAATATTTTCTGCCATTCTCACTGGGGTTTGATTTGCATTTCCCAGGTGATTGGTGACATTGAATAATTTTTTTATGTGTACTCGTTGCCATTTGTGTATCTTCTTTTGAGGAATGTCTATTTAGATCATTTACCCATTTTTAAATTGAATTATTTTCTTTCTTTCTTTCTTTCTTTTTTTTTTTTTTTGTTTGTTTGGCTGTTGAGTTGTTCTAGATTCTGTGTTAATTTTTTTGTTGAATGGACAGTTTGTAAATATTTTCTCCCATCCTGCAAGTTGCTTCTTCACTCTGTTGTCATTTTACATGTAATTTTATTTGTCAATTGCATCCTAACAAAAGTGGGAAATTTTGTTTATCAATACAAACAATTTAATATAGTATCTCTCTCTAGCTCTCTATATATCTATCACTATATATCTATTCTACCTTAGTATGTGTTTGTAGTACATAATATTTACTTTTCTTTTGTGGAGTTGGTGCAGGAACATAACACATCTCAGTTCCATTTTTTATCCCCATCCCCTTCCCTCCCCCTTCATTTCTTGATCCCCTCCCATTTGAGAAAGATTGATCTCCCTATTTCCTATTACCTATCTTTTATTTTGCTCTTTATTTATATTATGGGTTTCTCATTTAAGAGAAACCATGTATATTTAATCTTGTGTCTGATTTATTTCACTTATTCTTATGGTCTTAAGGTGCATCCATTTTCTTACAAATGACCCAAGTTTGTCCTTCTTTATGGCACAGTAGTACCCCATTGTGTGTAAATATCTGTTCATCTGTTGATGAATATATAGGCCCCTTCCAAGACTTAGCTGTTATGAACCATGCTGCTATAAACATTGGCATTTATGTATCACTGTGATATAATACCCAGAATGGGGAATAGTGTAGAACCATGAGTGGAATCGCTGGATCACATCATAGTTCTAGTTTCATTTTGTGAATGGCTGTAGTAATTGTTTTTCACAATGATTGCAGTAACTTACATTCCCAAATGGAATTTCTAGGTTTAGTTTTTTGAGGAATCTTCATACTGATTTCTACAGTGGTTGTATCTTTTTACATTTGTGCCAACAAGATAAAAAGATTCCTTTTTCCCACAACCTCACCAGCATTTGTTAGTTGATTTTTTGATATTTTTAAACAGATACTTACCAGGCAGGGTGGTGCATGCCTGTATTCCCAGCACTTGGGAGACTGAGGCAGGAGGATCACTGTGAATTTGAGGTCAGTCTGGGCTGCATAGTGAGTTCGAGGCCAGTCTGAGCTACATAGCGAGACCTTGTCTCAAAACAAACAAATGAACAAACAGCAGAAAAACTGATCCATTAAAATCTATTCTTCATGTTATAAAGTTCTGTGAGTTTCAACAAATATATAGACTTGTGTGTCCAGCATCACAATCACGCTACAGAACAGTTGTAACACCTTCCAATTTATTTCTTGTTTTCTGTCTTTAGTCACCTTCTCACTGTATCCTTGACAATCACTGTTCTTTACTCCTCCAGCTCTATCTTTTCCTGAACATCCAACAAATGGAATGAAGCTTAGGTAACCTTTTGAGGCTGGCTACTTTTCATACAGCGTTATGCCTTTGGAATCCAGTCAGGTAGTTGCACATTATTGGTTTTGCTTTTCCGACTGGATAATATTCCTTTATGTGAATATACTATAGCTAAAGAACACTTGAGTCATTTCTAGCTCTTGGTGACTGAATAAAACTTCTGCAAACATTTGCGTGCAAATTTTTATGTCAGAATATGTTTTTGTTTCTCTTGGGTAAATATCTAGGAGTGATATTTTGGGGTTATGAGGTTAATATTGGCTATGTGTGTGTTTAGCTTTATAAGACTTGTTTATAGGTGGTTAACTTATTTTGTCCTTTGTGTTCCACTAGGGCAATGGTAGAAGGATATGGAGCAACTAGAACTGCATGAGAGTTCTAGTTGCTCCATACCCTTTGCAGCCTTTGGCATTGTCAGTTTTGCTAAGTTTTAACCATTCTAGTAGCTATACAATGGGATTTCACTGTGATTTTAAGGTTCCTGTCTTTGCTGATGAATGATGCTAATCCTCCCTTAGGTGCGCATTTGGTTTCTTTCTTGTGGTTGAATTTTGTGAGTTCTTCATTATTCTGAATACAAGTCTTGCCCCTTATGTGATTTGCAAGGATTTGTCACAGTCCGCAGGGCTGGCCTTTTCTTGTATGAATGGCAGTCATCCTGCCTTCCACAGGGAGAGAACCACACACTCACAACTTTGATTGGTTCTGCTATAAACCTGTGTGACATTGTGGAGTCACCTAGTTTATCCTAACCTTCTGCTTCCTACTCTGTGGAACAAAAGTGTGGGATTGAGAGGATTTCTGGGACCCTCTGGAGCCAGAATAGGCCATGATGCGAAGCCACGGGCCTGAGTTTACCTAGTTAATTAGCAGCAGAGCTAGGCTAGTACTTGAGTTGCCTCTGAGCCTTCCTTGTTTGAAGCAGAATCCTTCTCACTTTATAAAATCGAAGTTTCTGTTCTGTATTCCGTTTACATTGTTCAAAGATTTAAAAGAATAAAATATTCTTCTGTGAAGAAGACCTCCTTGTCTCTCTGAACAAGCAAATCACGTTATCTTTATTTCTTGTGTTCATTTCTGGAGCCTTAACAAAGATCTAGGAACACATTTTTATGTGTTGCTGCTGTGTGTGTTTTCCCCCCTCTCCTTTCTAAAGTTAATTATACACCACACCTTTCTTCTTCCGCTTCTGATAGAAATGCAAATTAAAAGCACACAGGGCTACATTCCTTTGAGGCTGAGGGTGTGTTCACTGGGCTCAAAGCCATCTGGGTTTCCTTTCCTATGAGTTCTCAGTTCACTTTATTTTCTGTCTTTCTTCCTGTGGAGTTGGTGGCATTATAGCAATGAGGTGCTTATTTATTAGAGAAATTAACTTTGTGAGATGTTATCATTGTTCTATAGTTTGCCATCTGATTTTGAGTTTGCTTATTATAATTTTGCTTGCAGAGTTCTGACACCCATGGGGTACAATTCACCAGTCTTTGATCTTTTCTGACTCTTGAGTCCTAATTGAAAATACCTTTCCCTTCTAGTGTTAAGTGAAGACTCATCCTATGGTTTTTTTACTTTACTGATTCAGCCTATACATTTATATGCATTTAAATATTTGCTGTTTTTTGAACCTAACTGGCAGAAAGAATAACTCAAATGCATGATTTCAGAAGCCAGGCCATTTGTCTCTAAACTGTCACACTCCCCACCTCTTCTGATTTGAGCGGCCAGTGTGACACATACTAAATTTCTGCATCTGGGGTGTTCTAGTTCTGCATTTTCTATTCAGTTCCGTTGGTCAATTTTTCTTCCTGCTTATGCTCCATCTGAAGGTTTTATTTATGTTTTAGCATGCTATGTACAGGGTTTTTCTTCCTTATTACCATTTTATTTCTTTAGAGTTTCTTTTCTTTTTTTTTTTTTGCAAAATATTATAACAAAAAAATTGAATCACATGGAAACACTGAAAGGATTTTACAGTAAATATTCATTTACAGGCCATCTAGTTTCTACCATTAACATTTTATTTACTTTGCTTTAAAACATTGCCATACATCTTTTAATCCTCTCATAATCTACTTTACTTTTTAGATTTTAGTTTAGGAGCGTGTGTGTTGGTAAGGCTTACCTTGCTCCTGTGGAGCTGGTGCCTGCTCGTAGGGCATCTTAGCTCGTTTTTTCTTCCCCTTTTCCTCCCCTCCCCACCCATCTCTTGATCCCTTCCCCTTTTTTTGTATGTTTTTGCAGAACACCTTAGTTTTTGATGTATTTCAAAATAAATTGGAAGCTGGGTGTGGTGGCACACATCTTTAATGCCAGCACTTGGGAGGCTGAGGTAGGCGGAGCGTTGTGAGTTCGAGGCGGGTTTGGGCTACAATGCTAGTGCAAGGCTGGCCTGAGCTACATAGTACGACCCTGCCTCAGAAAACTAGGGCTGGGAGTTTGGCTCAGTGGCTTAAGTGCCTGTCTGGCAGATGTGAGGTTGTGAGTTCGATCCCTGGTGCCACACACACACGCACACACACAAAATAAATAAATAAACTGTAGGCATCACTACATTTCTTCCTAAGCACTTAACCTCGTGTTTTATTAAATACAGCTTGGTATTTGTTTGCAGTGTCTTTAATTTTAAGCTAGGATTTACATAGCACAAAATGCACTACTCTGAAGACCAAACTCACCGGGATTGAACAAAAGTGCAAGCGCTTGTAGAATGCAAATCCTTGTCAAGATAAGGGCATTACTATCATTTTCACTTTCACATTGCTGTGCTAGGTGGAGTCTTTTGATGATACCCTTTAACTCATCTGCATGTAAGAAAGCTGTTGATTTCTGTCGTTACGGTGTGTTTCTGAATGTTTAAGTGAGAAAGGAACTTGGCCACATGGCTAGGTACCTAGTGCTTGTTTTTGGACTCAAGTGTTTGCACATATGATCATTTACTTTTGCTTCTCAGCCAAAGGAATGGGCTGACTTAAAATGTCATTAATAATCGCAGTTTCTCTTTTCCCCACTACCCTAGACACAGCACAGTGCTTGCAGATGAAACCGACACAGGGGAATGAAACTCCTGACCTACTATGTCTGGTACGAGTTCATGTCCTCTAAAATTGAAGAATGAATTTCAGGAACAGTGGAGGGTAAGAGCAGAATACATTTATTGCGAGAAAGAAAGCTTCTGTCTGAGGGACAGAAGGGGTTCCGAGTGGGTTGCCAAAGACTCTGTTTTTTAGTGACTTTTATAGAGTAAAACCATGATAGAGAAAACTGGGAACTCCCAAGGCAGCCAGGCATGAAGTGGGATGGAACTATGGTCAACCAATAAGATTAATTGTTTAGGTAAAATTGACCAAATTAGGGACAAATGGGGAAGTGAGTCACATTGCAAGGGAACATTCTTACGGATCAGTGACTCTGTGGGAGTTTGGGATGGTAATTTCTGGCTTCTCAAGGTGATCCATACCTAATCACTCATGTTTATACTTAGGATGTGGTTGCACTTGTTTTGCCTTCTGTCTTGAGATCTGGCCCACAGCAAGAGGTGTGTGTCTCTTCCAAGGTCACAAGACACAATGGTCCTCTGTGTCAGCTTCCTTGAGGGCCCACCCCTGTCTGTCTGCCTATAACATTTCTAACTAACTCAGCTGCCTGTAACAAAAACTGTCCTCAAGGGTCGTGAGTTAATTCCACTGCATGCTTCTCCTGAGAGAGAACAGGACCCAGCAAACTCCTGCTGCCGATGGGTGCCTCGCAACCCCATGGTCTGAGTCAAGCCCCTGCCCTCTGAGAAGCGAGTTCTGCCAAGCCGGGGAGGGGAGGTTCCCTATGGTTATTTATTTATTTATTTAGGTCTGTTTTCTCCTTAACAAACCTTGATCAATCGCCAGTTGATCTTGCCTAGCTTGTCTCTAGGAGGCTAAAGGGATTCTGAAGAAGTGTACTATGCTGAATGTTTCCTGATCAATGCGTGGCTAGACCTCTCTGCTTGCAGAGTCATGAATCTGGAAAACCGAACTTCTGACAAACTAGTCCTGACTTCAGTTTCAATACAATTCTAACTGTGTTGCTGTGATTTATAGCATGACCCTGGACACCACCAGCAAAAGCTGCGCTATCAAAAATAAGTAACAAGTAATGAGCTTCACATACTTACCTTGAACTTTAATAAAAGCTTATTTCTCATTCAGCTTTTGAAAGTGGTTGCATTTTCCCTGACACAATCAGTTTACCCAAACACCATGGTAATCAGACTCCATCTGCTTGCAGATATAAGAGAGAATGCATTATCGATCTAGTATTTACTTCAGCAAAACGCTAAGCAAAGGTTTACTCAAGAATTTAAAATTAACTAGGCAGGCAATGAGAATACCATAATGCTTAAAAATGTGGCCACGCATGGTGGCGCTCGTCTGTAATCCCAGCATTTGGGAGGCCAAGGCAGGAGGATCGCTGTGAGTTCCAGGCCAGACTGAGCTACAAAGTGAGTTCAAAACCAGCCTGAACTGCATAGTGAAATTCTGTCTCAAAAAGAAAAGTAAATAAATAAATAAAGATTATTAAGTACCAACATGATTAACGATAAGTATATTTAAACATTTTATTAAAAGCATCCTACTCCATAATCGTCAAAGACATCAAGACTAACCTTGAAACCCATTCATTTCAGTAGTCAGTCTAAGCATGCTGAGTGTACTAGGAAATGTATCACCATCTGAAAAAGAAGAGAGACAAATTAAAATTACAGACAACCTTCTGGAATAGAGGGGGAGGAAGGGAAAGGGGTAGGGACATAAAAAGAATTACTGTGTGTTATGTCCATGCCCCAACTTCCCATGATGACTGTAATCATCATGCGCTAACAAAGATTAAAATGCAAAAATCAATAAATAAATGAAAACCACAATCGGACAAAATAACTTGGTTCCTGAGTGGTGAAAATCACTTCCTGACCATCCAATATTTCAGAGTAGGACTCCAGTTTCCATGTGAAGTGTAAATCTGGTATTTCTATCATTTTCTTTATTCACATTTAAGTTTTTTTGTAAAAAATAAGCAGGAAGGAAGTTAGAACCCTAGGCCTCAGAGAGTCAAAAGAAGAGCCAGTATCGTTCGTCTACTCTCGTTTTCCTCTGTGGAGATGGCATAGCACTTGGGTGAAAATAGATTTCTCTTTTAAATGATGCCTGTAAATCACGTTTGGAAGTCATTCCATGGAATTGCAATTGGACGGGCAAGGAGGGGCAGCTTCTGTCTTCATCCTAAGATCAGCAAGGTCTGGAGCGCGTGTGGACTGGGAGATCTGAAGACTGTCACAGGGAAGGCTTTTCTACCTCTACCGTGCAACAAGTCCCCAGTGCACAGCTATTTCCTTCGGCTTTTTGAGGGCTGTACCTTCAAGAGGCCCTAGTTAGAATGCAAACACGTGGTAAGTGGGTGACCTTTTAAGCTTGTTTGGGTCTCTGCACCCCAGTGGGTATTAGCAGGACCTCTTTCTTGTGCAATAAGATTGGAGAACCCAGGACAGAGGGCAGCAGGCGATGACTCTGAGAGGCAAGCAGGGGCGCACAGCAAAGTGATACTACGTATGAATGGTTATCATCAGACCTGGAGCGTGAGACCTAGGATTTCCTTCTCAACTTATGAGTTATTTCCTTCCCCCCTCCCGCTCTCTAAAAACTCCTAAATTTATGGTTCTGTCTACACTCGTTGGGTGAGTGCCTATGCAATTTTGAAGATACAAATGTTGTGCTTAGCATGAAGGCCAAAACTAAGAGACAGCCTTGGAAATTTTTGGTCCAGTTGCAACGTGCAGTGCACAGGTGATTCGACCTCTTTGTAGAGTGCAGCCCACGGCACCTCCTGATCTGGCTCATGGATTGTTATAAATGCCCTGTAAAATGAGAAGTAACATGGTGTCCCTCTGAGTCTCACTCTCACTAGAACTTTATTCTCAGAGCCTCATCCTGGCTTTCATAACCAGCAAGAAAACCATCCTAAAGGTAATGCCCTCTTAACATCATTGTGCTGTCTCTGCAGGGACCCAAGCCCAGGTACTCAAGCCCCAGTCAGAGTGGTCTATTTTCTCTGCTCCTCGTGTCCATGCTTACCTTGTCTTCCAGGGGCATTGCTGCCACCCTAGTGGTCCATTGTCACACATTGGAGCTGATTATGGGCCTTTTGGTATCTCTTCTCTCTCTAATTCACCTCTGGTGCATGTCTAAAATATTGTTCTCCTTTGCACCCCCATCTCCCCATTTCATGCATGGCTTCCTATGTCCTACTACACAAAGTTCAGTGTCTTCAGTATGGTTATTAAGGCCCATCCTGAAGGAGTCTGTCTCAGTTCTAGATTTTTCCCAATATGAATACGAAACTTGAGGAGTCAGCTCTTGTGATGGGCTAAGCTGCAAACCGCATAGCTATCACAACTCCGGCTGTGAGTTCTTTCCATTTCTCTGGTCTGTAATTTACTTTTATTTCCGAGTCCAAAGATGATTTGTCAATGATCTGATTTGGACTTTTAGTTCACACTTGGAGTCTCAACATGCCTGACTGTGTTTTGTAAGGTGATTTTTTTTTTTTTCATGTTTGCCTGGTCTTTTCCAGGAGATCCTTGAAAAGAAACCTACAGCATTTAAACTATAGCACTGTCCACGTGGTACTATGCATGGAAAGGATGTTCATCTGAGGAAGTATAATGCACAGATTTGTCTATTTTTTTCTGTTCTGCTTAGGTTCACTCTTTTTAATGAGCAAGACACTGCTTGCCTCTCCTTGGAAATATCTGCCTGCTGTCAACAGTCCTGTGTCTGTTTACCTTTGAGCTTTTTAATCTATTGATTTATGGGACATTCTGCAAATTAATTCCTAACCATTTGCACATAAAGAAAATACCTTTCTATGGTTCCATTTTCATCCCACCCAGTTTAATGACCAACATACACATGGAAACTCAATTTGTAGCTCATGTGTCTCTCATTTGATTTGGTTACTTGGTGCTTTTCTTCGACTTGTGTGAATAAAGCAGTCAGGTGCCATTTGAATTTAAACTGACTTTAGGGGATCCTCTTATTGAAATTTGGGTTACACGGGTAGAGACAGCAGTTGGAGGAAGCGGGAAGAACTCCAGCCTGGTGCTCTCCAAAAAGAAATATATTAACCATGTACATGGTTCTACACTTCTAGCAGACACTTAAAGAGTAAAAAGAAAGTTAACTTTAATGAATACTTTATTTAACCTTTTTTTAAATTTTTTTTTTTGGTACTGGGGATCAAACTCACAACCTTGTGCCTGCCAGGTGGGCACTTAAGCAACTGAACTAAATCCCTGGCCCTATTTTTTGAGACAGGGTCTCACTATTCAGTTCAGGCTGGCCTTGAACTCACTTTGTAGCCCAGGCTGGTCTCCAAATCACAGTGATCCTCCTGCCTCAACCTCCTGAATGCTTGGATTAAAAGCATGTGCCACCACGCCTGGTTTATTTAACCTCTTGTATCAACGTATCATTTCAACATCTAACCAGTATAAAATACTAAATTTATTTGATGTCCCTTTTCATCCTAAACCTTTGAAGTCATCCATGCACTTTTTACTTATGTTACATTTCAACTACAACATGTCTCATTTCAAGGACTCAATAGTCACATTTGGTGAGTGGCTATCATATTGGATGGCAATGGTTCAAAAATCACCAGCTTTGCATAATATATGTTTACTCAGGCACCACACTATCAACATTTGGGGGTCTGAGAATTCTTTGTTGGGGCTCTGCCCCATAAAGTGCGGCTAGATAGCAGTGTCCCTGACCTACCCACCTGATGCCCTTTTACGATCTGACAAGCAAAAATGTATCCAGGGATCTTCAAGTGAAAGCCACAGCTACAAGGAATTGACACCAGCTTTGCGATAAATTATGTTTAGTTGTACTTATCAAAGATCACCGCTGACTCCTCCCAGATTCTCCCAGATGGTTTTAAGAGAGCTCGGTATGTGTGTGGAGATGTTGCGATAGGCATTTCCTTCCAAACATTCTAGGTGGTTCTGTCTTTTGACCAAGCCATTTAGTAGTGATGAATTAGTTATTGATTGGAAGGCACTGTGGATTGTAGAACTCCTCTTGCCAGCTCCTTGCAAAGTGTCAGCTCGTCACACCGAAAGCCCAAGTAAATACTTCAGAGAATGTGTCACCAATGCTTTTGCTGAACACTATCATTGCCATGAGTACAATGTTCACAGAACTTATTGTAACGCATTGGAAAAATGGCTGCATTCTTATAAGCAGGATCATTGGTTCAGTTTGGGTTAATATATTTATGATGAAGCACTTACTATTCAGCAATGATGTGACATAGAACAGTAGTACATGGAGTGTAGTCCCAGAGACTGTTATTTTATATGAGAAGCACCAATTTCTGCAAGGAACTGTGAAAGACAAATGCACACTGTGTTCATATTATCATTCAGTCATTGATTTGCTAGAAGCAATTCGTTTATTGAAGAATGAGAATTCAGTCACTGTGAATTATTTTTGTTCTAGATAGAGGTTTGGTTAAAGACAAGTTTGAAAAGGAGAAAAGTCTACTATCTGGACTAAAACTGAGAATTCTAATGTGGAGTAGAATGCGAATTTTCTTTGAATATTAGAATATGTAGAATAGGTCCTGACCTACAAAGGGCTCAGACTATGACTTCTGGTGTATCTTTTTTTTTTTTGTTGTTGTTGTTGTTGTTCAGATAGTTCACTCCTTATACTATGAAAATTCCAGAGGACACCAGATTACCCCAGACCAAGGGATGGTTCATTTTGAGTCAGAGCTCATGGGCTCCTTTGGAAACTGCACTTTTTATAAATAGAGCCTAAAATTATTTTTATTTCTTTTTCAAAAAGTTCTGTTTCTTTAAGAAGATGAAAGTGGGGGAAAGAAGAAAGATCACTTGGTAGGAAATATTTACATAGTATGATCAGTATGAATGCTTTATAAAAGATAAGCTAATATATCCAAATTATTCACCCAACAACATTAAATGCCAAGCGTTTTGTGTGTATGAGGCAGTGGTCTAAAGACCAAGGACACAAAGCCGAGGGAGCAGGACATTGTGTGCCCTCGCAGGATATCGAGAGTGATACAGACAGATAATACACAGATGCTCAGCATGGTGTGGGGGTTATGGGGTGCACGAGGACATGAAGAGGGCCTGCAGCTCGCACCTTTCTAAGATCTTGGGGTCTGGACATGCGCCAGGGTGTGACAGCTTGGGGGGATGAGCAGGAATGATGGTGACATGTAATAGAGGCGGGTTTATGGCACAAAGGTAAGGAAAGTATGGGGAGACTATCCTGTACAGAGAGATGGCATGGGTAAAACTCAGTAATATTCTGGGAAGAATAAATGTTTAGTTTTACAGTGCACACATAAGGAAAAAGTCTAGGAACCATTCTGTGCTTTGCTAAGATTTTACATGTTAGTTGTTTAACAGATGTTTTCTCCTTCTTTTACTTTTCTTGGGGAACGTACTTACCCATGCTATTGTTGTTCAGTTTGGTTATGTGGTTTGCTTCAACCAATGGGATGTTAGCAGAAATGACATAGAGGGGCTTGAAAGAAGGAGCGTGAGCTACATTATTCCCAGTCTTGTGAACATGCCCATTTGAAATCAGCAGAGCCAACCATGAATCCTCACCCTCATCCCTCCATCAGCTCACAGACTTGTGAGCTAGGCAATAGTTGTTATCGTAAGCTGCTGAAGTTTTGTGGTTGCTTGTTACATGGCAGTAGCTGACTGCTACACTGGAACGTCAGACCACTGACCTGAAATTCAGTCAATCACTTGGTCATTTTTGTCTTCCATCCACAACCTCAATTTCATACTGCACAGATAGCATGTTGAATGTCTTGTGTGCATTGCCCAAAGTTGATTGCATAAAGGATAACATATTGACAAAAGGGGAACAGGCGTATGTTCATGCAATATGATAAGAGGGCTAACAATCTGATTGACCACAAGCAATCCTGTCAGAGTACAAAATAAGACATTTACTCATTTGTGCACTCACTCAGTGATGTTTATTGCTTAAAAAATACAACATATCTCGCTCCAGTATGAAGTAGGAAGATGGCAGGTGGAAGACATTATCTCATCATCTTGAAGATTCTATCAGAATCCAGAGGTTTGTGGTGAGAATTTTATAAAGATTAAAGACAAATGCTCTGTATTGGTTAGGGTTCTCAAACCAAGCAGAGAAACAGAGACTCAGTCAAAGTATGCCAGGGGATCAATTATTTATTGGACTGGCTTACAGGATCAGAGGCTAAGTAATCCACAGTGGCTGTCTGCATCCTGGAGTCACTTGGTTCTGCTTCCCCACCCTGATGCATAAAGCCTGAATTTCTTTTCCCATGAAGAGCCAGAGCATCCAGGAGCTT
The DNA here is from genome assembly GCA_004363535.1 of Dasyprocta punctata. Classification (NCBI taxonomy): domain Eukaryota; kingdom Metazoa; phylum Chordata; class Mammalia; order Rodentia; family Dasyproctidae; genus Dasyprocta; species Dasyprocta punctata. The sequence goes on along the minus strand of RJWM01004670.1, from coordinate 51,159 downwards.
CTCAAAGAAGCTGGAAGCCTCACAATAAGAGGGGCCAAAGATGCGGTCCTGCAGGGCCTAGAAGCTCCCTGGGGAGTCTGTGGGGGTGTGTTTGCACTACTGGGCTGCAGTGGCTGGAGTCTGACGCCCACAGGCGATGGCAGCAGTAAGAGATGCAACCACTCAAGAGGAATGGAGATTTTCAAAGGCAGGAAGACTTCCTCTTCCTTCCCCTTTCATTCCATCTGGGTTGGATGCCTATTGGGTGGTGTCACCGACAGTCAGGGTGGATCTTCCCTCTCAGTTTGCTGGCCTTCCTGTCATTCATCCCTAGAACCACCCCCACAGACCCACTCAGAATTGTGTTTCACCAGTCTGACATCTCTCCATCTAGTCAATTTGAGAATCAAGATTAAGCATCGCATTTTCTAAACAAAACTCAATCTCTCTCCAGCCTTTTGCTCATTTTCTCTTAGTGACTCCACCTTGTATTTTAGGCATTACCAAGTGTTGTCTACTCTGTCACAGCTTAAACCCAGATCAAGAATGAAGAGAGAGAATTTGGGTGATTGAATTAGATTTTCATGCTTGGACATACCCTGAGACACTAGAAGCAATTCCCCTTGGAAGACATGGAAATTTCTTTGGCAGAGGTAATTGGGCAACGGAAACAACAGTAATCTTATAGGAAAAGAAATTCAGGCTTTACGGCATCAGGGTGGGGAAGCAGAACCAAGTGACTGCAGGGTTTTCAGATTCTCTGGTCGATCTTTGCAAGATGACTGTCTATGGGTGGCAGGAGTTTGTTTTCCGTTTTCACTTCAGCTGGCTCTAAATTTGAGTTGTTAGTGCATTGTTCAGTGTGTACTCCATCGTGGCAGCTAGTCTGCTTTCAGAAATGAACTAAAATATTCGATTGCTAAAAATACCCTGCCAGCCCAATGGGTGTTGGCATGCCACACAAAGACAGCTTCCTATGGAGCTCTGAGCGAGCTGAGTATTTTTGTAGACCTGTTCTCAGCTGCACTGACAACCATCTGTGTTAGTCTGTTTCTTTGTTCCTCTTTTGTTCAAGAGAAATGAAAATAATCAGGTAGAACTCGATGTGTCCCAGGAAGGTAGAAATGAAATATAACAGTAGCGGCGATCTCGAAGACAGAGCTATGATGGTCAACTCGGTCTTTTAGTTATGTAGTTGGCAGATGTTTGTTCTTACAATGATGCACGCCCAAACAGGCATGAGGAAACCTGTGCAAAAGAAACTTGTTATTAATGGTCACTGCCAGCAGGAGGGCAATGACACATTGTTCCCAAACAGATGCCCTGTGAAGGGCCTAGTTCTGTTCCTAAATGGGACAGATCTACTTGTGAGGAAGCATGAGACGAGCCCAGATTCAGGGCCTTTGACAAAACAAGTGGGCCACACTTCCTGAAATTGCCTGTGTCATGAACAGTGTAGAAAACAGGCCTGAAGATTAAATGCACTGTGGGTCAGGGAATCCTGGGCCATAGAATAAGTTTTCTAAAGAGAATATTATTGGGAGAAAGTGAAATTTGACTCTGAACTGTATATCAGACAATGGTAATAGATCCTGACTTTTTTCAATCTGATAATCACATTGTCCTTAGGAAATACAATCCTGAGTATTTAGGGATAAAGTGTAGGATTCACTTTGAAATGATTGGTTCTGAAATTGCACAGACAGATAATAAATGACATGTAGAAGGAATACTGTGATGGTACTGACATTAAATTTTAAAGAATCAAACAACTATAATAACCAATAACTAATATTAATTTAAAAATCAATTTAAGCAAGGAGCAAAATTAGTGGTGGATTGGCCAATCTCTAAGTGGTTAAAATTCGTAAAATCACAAAATAATGTACCAATTTGGTAGTATCTCTGTCTTCTTGTCACGCTGGAGTTGGCTGCTCCCATATTGGCTATTTTGGTGAAATCACTGCATTTTAAGCAGAAAAGTTGTTTGACAAAATTAATAATTAACCAATTTAATAATCTCTAAGAATGACTGAATTTTCTGTGTGTTTAATCATGATTGGAAGCATTATTTGTTAGGGAAAATACGAATTATATATTTACAGGTTAAAGAGAACTTGAAGATCTTTCAACATATCCCCAAATAACTTTTTTTCTTTTTCTTTTTTTTTTTTTTTTTTTTTTTTTTTTTTTTGCCATCATCCATGAAAACATTAAACTAATTATATTAGGAAGGCACACATAGAAACTGGTCATATTAGGAAGGCACACACAGAAAGGTACACATTTTAAAGGAATACCTACTTGAATGAGGTATGCATTTTTGCAGATAAATGAAATTGGTCTTGTCATTCATGATGCCAGTAAGCCTCCACAGTGGGTGGTGTTTGTTGACTCTCAAGAAACATAGATGCTTACACTCAGCAATATGTACAAGGGAGAAGTAGAGCCCCCTGGAACACCTCTGACTGAGCTGGTAAATAAGTGCTTCTTCCAGTTCTCAGGTGCAACCCTCAACACCCAGGTTGCTTCCCTGAGTGCCTTCAGCCACCCTAAAACTCAGCTACCTAAGAGTTAAAGCTATGCAAAGCAGGAAACCTCTAACACCTCCTTGGAATTCAACCCGAGCGGTTGGTCCCTTGGGTTAGACATTTTGGATTTGATGCCTGCCTCCAAGTGAGTTCCTGTTTACTTCAAGAAATGGAGCATAATGAGTAAAACAAATTTTAGAGGGAAAAAAAAAAACAAATTAAGGATGGATTTGAAATCTTTGAAGAAGGGCCTGGGTCTCCCAAGTGAGGTTTCTCCTTGGAACCAGTGTGGGAGAATGGGTGGATCATTGCAGCCAGGAAAAGTAGACTTTGAGGACTCAGATGGCAGAGGACAGTGGCTCTCCAGAGAGATGCAGCCACTGGAGGCAGGAGTCACTCTGGCATGCACAGTGAGGTCTCAGAGTTTGCCAGTTGTTATGGTTTATATTCCTATGGCCCCGCCAAGTCGTATGTAATCATGGCACGGACTCGACTGAGTCTAGCATTTGTGATTGGTTTGTTGTCTAGTGCTGGGATTGGTGATGTGAGTGCTGTACCCACCCAGGGGTGGAGCTGACATAACAGTGTGAGGGCAGGAAGAAGGCTGTCTTTCGCTCTTGCTGGTTCATGGCTTGCTGTTTGGTGGCCGCCATGAATGGCTACCCAGCGATGCCACTCTGCCTTGCAGCCAGCTGAATATGGACCGAAATCTTCAAGAACTGTAAGAAATAAACCTTTCCTTTCCTAATTTTTTGGCATCAGGTATTCTGTATCAGCAATGAGTGAAAAGTAACTAAGACACCAATCAAACAGAAACAAAGCCAACTGATGAGTGCTATTGACAAGAAGAAACAAGAAAACTCTATGGCTGTGTCTGAATGCAGACAGAACCACAGACGTTATCCAAACCATGGCACTGTCTAAACATCTCACTCGCTGATGGCTGCTTCTTTGCTAATAGAAGATTAAATTCTGCTTTTTGTTTTTTAGAAGTTTACCAAGATGCTGAGTTCTAGTGTTACCTCCATTTTCTGACAGCATTTGAGGAAAAGCAAAGCCCTTCTTTTTAGGGTACTCTGAATCACCTAACTCAAGCCTTTTTCTTTCTTTCTTTTTTTTTATACTAGAGATTGAACCCAGACCCTTACACACATGCATGCTAGGCAAGTGCTCTAGTGCCGAGCTACATCTCCAATTCTTTTTATTTTACTCTGCTACAGGGTCTCACTGATTTGTCCAGGTTGGCCTCAAATGTGCAGTCCTCCTGTCTCTGCCTCCCAAGTACCTGGGATTACAGGTATGTGCATACCACACCTGGCACTTAATCCTATATTCCGTGACAAATCTTTTTGAACATCCTCTTGCTGAAGTGCTCATGGTTCCCCAAGATGTGTGATTTTCTGAGTCAATAAAACCAATTACAATTGTCTACAGGTGGTTTCTGGGGGAGTCTTTGACAGGAAGACATGGACGTTTTCATAGCTCTATAATTCTCTCTCTCTCGGTCTCTCTCTCTCTCTCTCTCTATCTCTCTCTCTCTCTATATATATATATTTTTTACCCCCTATTACCATGTGGCTGAGAAATTCTGTAGCCAATGTCCTCTGACCACTGACAACCAGAAAAAGGAAGTTCACAGGCTTGCAGCTGTGACTTAGGTTGCAGTACTAGTCTGTTTTTCATTACTATAGCAAAATAACTGAGGCGGTGTTATGGCTTGTGTCTAGATGGCCCCCAAAGCCTCATGCTGTCATAGGTTGAGGTTCTTCAGAGGTGGCTGGATCCAGAGTATGTGACTGACTCATGCTGTAATGCTGGGATTAAGGGTGGGTGATTACTAAGTCAATCCACTGATTGGTTTGGCACTGCCTTAATCCTGGTAGCCTAGATAGAGTATAAAAGGGAAAGAAAGAAGTTGCCAGGGTCCCTTGTTGCTTTTGCTATCTTGTGGGCAACGTGAATTGTTCTCCTCTGCGATGTCCCTCTGCCAAGTTTTCTGCCTTGGAGCCAGCCAATTATGGACTGAAACCTCTATAAATTATGACCTAAATAAACCTTTTCCCCTTTAACTTTGGGTGTCAGTTATTTTGTCTTAGCAATGACAGAAAAGTAACTAAGACACTTGGTAACTGCTATGGTTTATGTTCCTGTGGCCCTGCGAAGTCTCATGTAATCATGGCGTGGCCATGGCTGCGTCTAGCATTCATGATCGGTTTGCTGTCTGGAGCTGAGATTGGTGGTGTGAGTGTGGCACCCACCCAGGGGCGGAGCTGGTAATATAGTGTAAGGGCAGGAAGAAGACTGTCTTTCACTCTTGCCAGTTCGAGCCTGGCTGTTTGCGGCCACCACGAATGGCTGCCCCGCCATGCTGCCCTGCCTTGCAGACAGCTGAATATGGACTGAAACCTCCAAGTCTGTAAGGAATAAACCTTTCCTTACCTAATTTTGGGCATCAGGTATTCTGTCTCAGCAATGAGAAAAAAGTAACTAAGACAGTAACTTTATAAAGAAGTTTATTTTGTGTCACTGTTCTGGTTCAAGATTGATGGGATGGCGACATTTGGTGATGGCTTGCTTTCTGAGAGAGACCCAAAATGGCATGGGTCATCACATGGTATGGAAGAGAGAGGGTGTATCTGCCTTCTGCTCTCTCTTCCTTTTCTTGGACCTCACCTGGATTTAATTACAAGGGTTCTACCTTGGTGACCTCAAGAAATTACAATCACTCTTCAAAGGTCCCACTTGAAACATCATTGTTGGACTGGCTTTCCACCCTGTTAATAACTCACAATGGGGGTTATACTCCAGCATGAGCTATGGGGAGGACAAACTATATTCAGACCACAGTGGTAACCTAGAAGGTCCGGGGATGTGTTCATCTTTTCTGGGTGGCTGTAGGAAAGTAAAGATAAATTGATCCTTTCTCTGCTATTTAAGTATTTATATCTCTTTAACCAGTAAATAACAGTGGGAGATTAGAAATATAAGAAACGCATTTTGATGCTTATGAACATTGTAAAAACATAAACATTAAACTGTGGAAAAAGCAGTAATTACACTGTGACATTCTGCAAACAAATAAATCATCTTTGTACTATTTTTGAAAGTATAGATTTACTAATAAAGTATAGATTTACTAATAAAACACATAGTAGAAATAATGTGTGACGTTTACCTGTGAAGGAAAATAAATCAGAAGTTAGTTTACATAAAAACATGGCAATAAAAATGCAAAAAAAAAATACAGGGACCTGGGGAATCAGGCTGATGCTTTGAAATGATAATTGTACAACACTCTTACCTAGTGATTAACTGGGAGCATTTGGGACCAACTATTTGCATTAAAAACATTCTGATGGCTTATGTATTTGAAAAACAATAAAGCTGCAGTCTACAGCAGTTTAGGATGGAAAGGCACGTCTATGTGCCCTAATGTTGCTAATCAGAAGTGGAGGCACAGAAAGTGCTGGTGGCTGAAATGTCTGATTCTGATTCATTCATCTTTCTATCTTGCCGGCACATGGTAATTTGAGTAACAAGACTGACTTCATGAATTCACATGGACCTTTTCCTTATTTGGTCCACTGTGTCAGAACTTACGATTTCGTACTGTTGAAGCTTTTTAATCATGTAGTTTTGACCAAGTTTTCTCAACCTTAGCTTCTCTGACATTCTCAGCTGAATAATGATTTCATTGCTTTCCTGCACATTTCAGGATGGTTAGTGGCATTCTGGTCTTCATTTTTCAGGTGCCCGGAGCATTTTTCCAAGCCTCTTTCCATCCCCACCCCAGGAGTGACAACCAAAAATGTCCTCCAATTTTGCCCAGTGTGGGGGCAACATTGTGGGGGGCACAATGATTCCCCAAGCACTGGTCTAGATGATGTTTCCGTCAGTAATTCAGTGTGGCCCACAGTACTTCTGGCCCAGAATGGAAGGATGACAGTCAAAGGGCAAGTTCTCCCTGATGAAGTGTTGCCTGCAGTTTTACAGCTTCTCTTCAGAGCTGTTCTTGTAGAGAGAGGGGTCTCGCCTGAACTTGTCCTCCTCAGCATTCCCCCCACTCTGATACACAGTGCCGGAGACACCCTCATGAGAGCTGTAGGTGACACAGTGCAGGGAAGTGTGGGCTATGCACAGCATGGCAGTCAGGTAGCAGCCTGCAGCCAGATGGGGCTGAGCGTGCCCTAAGAGAATCTGCTCTGGAGCAGCCTGCAGAGCTCTCAGTGCATCACTGAACAGGTCTGTGTCATCCTTGCCCTGCCAATGGCGGAGAATGTCATCGCCTCCTCCATGGGGTTGTCATGGCGATCGAGTGTGCAGTCAAACATTCCGTATCTGGCACCTAAGATGTATTCTACAAATACTTATTAATTTAAAAAAATCCTCAAATAATTGGCAAAACCAAGAAGAAATGGAATAGGAATAGGCCTTTCATTAAGTCCAAAAAGAAAATACATTGAGGGAAAGCTGATTTAAGAGGAGTTTTCAGGAAAAAGACCCGGGGATCCTAACTGAGGATTGGGTACAATGGACATTGCCTGTTGTTTTGGTGAATCCAACAGATCATTGTCACATTTTCTCTGTTTGTGTCAAGCCTTTCCTCCAGTCAGCAGCTCAGCGTTGAAGTTAGAAACTATGCAGTTGAGCACTGGGGACGGAGGATTCTGCTGAAAGGAACCTGAGCATTGCGTGGGGATGGGAGGCACTTCTGATTGCTTTGGGGCTTTTTCACATGAAGGACTCTTGGTGGGAGGAAAGGCAGTTATCTGTGGGAGGACTGACAATTACAGGAAGAGAGATTCTTGGATGGCTGCAGAAGGCACATCTGGGAATTCTGCATAGAAGTAACATGGATATAGCTCTTGCCTTCAACAGGAGGGCATGTGTTCTAATAATGAGCTACATCACTCAACACAATGGACCGTGTCACTTCCAGCTGTTCATCATCTGCATAGAAAGACTGAGATTTGGGAGATCCCTGCTTCCTTTGGGATGCTGGACCTGAAAACCTTTCCGTTCTCCCATCAGTAACATTCAGTTATCCATGATGAGGCATCACATAACGATGGGAGATCATGGTAGAGCAAAATTGCTCACCTCATGGTGACCAGGAGCAAAAAGAGGAAGAGGAAGGGTTAGAGTCAGAGGCTTCTTTTAGGCCACACCCCCAGTGACCCAACTTCCTTCCACCAAGTTCTGCCTCTTAAAGGTTCTACCACCTCCCAATAGTGCCATGGGGAGTATGGTGGGGGCCGGGGCTTTAACTCATGGGCCTCTGGGGGCCATTCAACCTGTCAACTATCGAGCTTGTGGTATGATCAAAATGTCCAAGAGGAATGGTTATGATGAGGCAACACAGCCTAGGAACCCATGCTTCCCCATTTAGAGGCCCATTCTTATTTCTTCTGCTTGTACTACTTGCTGATCAGCCCCTATCCGAAAGAACAGTTTTCCTCATTCTGGATGCGGCTTTCTACTGACTTCTTGCTGTGAGGGTTGTTGCTGTACTTTGCTTAATGTCTCTGCTGCTTCTTGCATTCATTCATCTTTGTAAAGCTGTGTTGCATTAGTTTTCTCATGCTGGGTGACAGATGACCACAGCTTAAGAAGAACTGCTTTATTAAGGCTTTCTACCTGTGGACCCTAACTTAGTTTTGATAAGATGTAGTTTCTGATTTAGTACTTCTGAAGCAGGGCCAGAAACTGCATTTACAGCAGTTCTCAGGTGGCACTCTTACTTGAATAACAAAGCCTTATCACAAAGTGCTAGGCACAGCCAATGGCCAGGAGAATGATTGTTGGGTTTGGTGAACATAGCTGGTTTGTTGCATGACTTGATCTAAGAAACATCCCAGTAGAATCACCTTCGCTTTCCTCTGGCTCCTCCCTCTCATCCATGCCATGTTCAATCTCTCTTTCCTACTTTTGTTGATCCCTTATCTCTTCCACTGGACAGAATTAAATCCAGGAATCATCAAATCCAGACCAGAAGAGTAGCAAAAATGCCACCAAATGAAAGCTTCAACCTGACCCTTTGGTCAGATCCTCTGCTGAGCAGCTGTGGGTTAAGATCCACTCCATGACCCTTTCCCTCTCTTAATCTCTCATTGGTCATCTGTCATTCGTGCTGTTGTAGCCCTGAGCCCTTGAATCTAGTGTCAGGGGTCTCCTTGTGTTCGTAAAAATCTCTTTTCATTCTCTTGTCTTTGTCTACAGACTGATCAGTCTTCAATCCAAAAGTCAGAGCTGTCAGCCTGGGGCTTCCTTTGCTCTCTCAGGTAGGTGCAAAGGTTTTTGGAACCTAATTTTTTTCCCCCCGATTATTGATATATTTTGTGGCACCAAATTCCTTCTTCAGAAAGGAATTATGCATGGGATTTATGCTATATTCTTGCTGGTCTGAAAATGTAGTCTGTTTTCACACTTCATTACCAGCAGGACTGCTCAGAATTCTGGGTTGTTGTCTTTCATCAGAACTTTGGGGCTATTTCTTCTTGTTCTTAACATGCCACATTATGTCATCACTTCTAGAACTTCTCAAAGATGTGCGAGGGTGGAGGTTGCTTTTATTCAGCACTCTGCGGGCTGGTTTAATTGAAGGCACTCGCCTGCGGTTCTGGGAAATGTTCTTTTATTGCAGTATTTCTTTGAAAACATCCTCCTCTGTTTCCTCCATACTAGTCGGTTTCATCTTTGCATTAGCTTTTTCATTTTGGCTCCCCTGTTTTTAACTTCTCAGTGTTCTCTTGGATCCTGATTTTTAAAACAATCATTTCGGTCTCATTAGCAGAGTTGGGATTTGGGTTTTGAGTGAATGTCCTCTTTGTTGTGTCTGAGAATGTTCATTTTTTAAAATTTTAAAATGAAAAAAACAAAACTGATGATACAGAATTTCAAAACAACATAATAGGAGATTAACAATGGCTAATATATTACATATTGTTATCTTCGAAGTTATAAGATTTTTTATTTTTAGTGTTTCCCCTATGTATCTTCACTTCTGTCATGCTCTATTTTTGTCTTTATCTTAGATTTTCCCTCTCATGGTGAAGCTTTCCTCAGATGCCTCCAGATTCCTGTCTACCCCAGTATGCAATGCGAAGAAGGGGAAGGCTCTGAGATGGAACAGACTTGGCAGCGAGGGCTTTGGTTCGAGTTGGCAGGTGTTGCAACACCAGAATTTGACTACTCACCCTGGTCAGTGGAGGTCTTCCCAAGTCGTTGGTTTAATTTTTTTAGAGGAACATCTTTTTGCTTTTACTGCTGGAATGAATCCCTGGCTGCATACCTTTCTGCCCATGGGATGTGTGTGTGTTGTGTGTGTGTGTGTACAAAGAGTGTCTGCCCTTGTGTATATATGAAAGTATGTACATGCTCATGTGTGCACTTGTACATGTGTGCACATGTGGTTTAGGAATGTTATACTGTCTGATTATGACAGTGTGTGCGTGTATATACATACATGTGTATATTTGCTTATGACAAAAAATGAGTGTGTCCACATATGTGACTATATAAATAGGTGCATGAGTGTCTGAGGCAGAGTGTATGCATGCGTGCACATGTGTGTACATGTGTATATGCATATGTGTTATGGAAGTGTGTACATGTGATTGCAACAGTGCATTGCATGTCTCTGCATGTGTGACCATGCATATGTCTATGCATAAATGAGGCAGAGTGCATGCATGTGCATGCATGGTGTACATATACTTGCACACATGTATGTGTGTTACATGTACATGTGATTATGACACAGTGAATGTTTGTGCATGTGTCTGCATGTGCAAGCATGCACATGTTGTGTGCTTATGTGTGAACCAGAGTGCATACATGTGTGTACATATGCATGCACGTGTATGCTTGCATGTGTGAGTGTTCTGACCATGTGTATACATGTGATTGTGATAGTGTGTGTGCATGTATATAGTTTGCTGTTTCACCTGTAGACTTCACTCACCCCTGGTGTCATCTGTCTCTTTGTCCTCTGGTCTCTGTCGCCTGCTGTTGCACTGTATCATCCTGTCTGGGTTCTCTTGGATGCTCACACATGTAGCTCACCTGCCTGTCTTCTGCACTGTGGTGTCCCCTACAAATGTTGTGAGCTTCACTGTCCTCTGCTTGGTTGTGCTATGAAACATTCCTCCACTTGCTATGCATGGTTAGGCCAGTGGTTCTTAACCAAGAGGATGGAGCTCTGGGGGACACTGGGCAGATCTGGAGAGATATAGGGTTGTTATACTTGGGGGTAAAAGGACAGTGCTCCTGTACTTGGTCGGCGGAGACCAGGGTGTTGCTAACCATGTACCATGGGAACGTCCAGCTTTATATGCAGAACCACCCAACATTCCATGTCAAGACTACTGGGACTGAGAAACTTTGGTAATAGAATTTGGTAGAAATTGAACATCTGGAAGTAACTTCACACCATAAAATTTCTGTTGGCATGGATTTGTTACTTTCATCACCCATTTATCATCAATTTGAAAAGACTAAAGACAGAAGCAATACAAAATACGTGCTAAGTCTGTTTTCTTAAGCTAGAAGCCTGTGAGCTACATTGTTAATTGTTTCTGTTCATATTTCTCATTAAAGTATAGTGTAACTACAAAGAATCTTTTATTTCTGTCTTAAGTGTATTTAGTGAACCAAGTAGGACTTTATAAATTCCTATTTTCTGCTCCTTACTTTTATGCTCATTCCTATTTTTCTTCCACACGTATTAGAAGATGAAATTTTTTGTGTGTTCCTTCTTGTGGAAAGTTACATTGGGAAATATGTGAACTATGAAACCAAGGAATTGGGGATGTAGTTCAGTGGCACAGCACTTGCCTACCATCTTTAAGGACCAGGGTTTGATACCCAGGACCAACAACAAAATCAAATAAAACAAAGAAGTCCCACCAACTTGAGTTGAAATTTAGCTGAGCAAAGTTATCCCCCAAAATACTTGTTTTCAAAATTATCCATGAGTTGGGCAGGAGTGTACTTACACCAAACATTTTTACATGTTTCCAGCCCCGTTCCAAAAAAACCTTATACATTATCTCAAAGCATTTGTCACATGAAACATTTGACCTCTAATCTCCTTTTTTCCCCTTTTTAGTTGTCGAAGCATTTTCCCCCCATTCTCCATTGTTCCACAGAGGTAAACTTATCTCTGCTGCTTGTCTGTGAACCCTGTCTCTCCATGGTACATTCAGGGCTCCCACGTGTACGCCTGCGAGTACAGTCGACTCTTTAGGCCTTCCTTGTCATGGCCTCTGAAGGCAAATCCTCTCTCTGGGCTCGCTCTCTGGTTTGGGACATCTGTTTCACGTTTCTCTGCCATTTGGCAAGATAATGTAATAAGATGGCAGGAGACAGAAAAGATGTGCCACAGTAAACGTCCTAAAGTGACCTAGTCCCTAATTTATTGCTTTACAGAACATGGCTGAAGGCAGGAAAAAAGTTGGGACCCAGCGGGACATCACGTGTTCTCCTCGCTTGAGGTCAGAGCTTGGCTCCGTGTACAGAAGGCAGCAGGCAGACAACCAAGTGATGGAGTCCAGGCTCAGGCATGTGTCTCCACAGGTGGCACTGGCTCTATTTCTACCTCCGTGTCTGATGAGCAAAGCCCAGCCCCGATCAACTGGCTCTTGTGACAACTGACAGGTAAATCTGGGTGCGTGGGTACAAATTCATCCTCAACAACAGAAGCAAACCAGGTGTCACACTCAGAAAAAGTTCCATCACTGAGGGCGGTATATCAAACCAAGTGACAACAAATTGAAATGTTCAGAGAACACAGGCACATTTTTAATAAATTGGTTTCGGTCATTTGACCATGACGGAAGTGGATTTGTAGCTTGCCTGCCAGTGGGAGCACTTTAGGTGAATGTTTTGGAAGGAAGCTTGGTCTTCGGAGGGAAATGTCACTTCCACACACCGAGAGTGCAGTGTGGAAACCGATGGCAAGAATGTGCACCGATTCTCCCATTTCTGAGGTTAACTGGTATGTTAGTCACTTTCCCATCACTGGACACAATACTTGACACCCTCGACTTCAAGGAGGAGAGGTTCATTTGGGTTCATGGTTCGTTTCATGGGCTCAGGCTGTAGCTGACTGTCGCTGAGGCAGAAATGGTGTGGTAGCAGAGCATGGTAAAAGAAAACTGTTCAATCGATGGCAGCCAGGAAGCAGAGAAAGCATGCAGGAAGGGCCAGGAGCAAGAACACGCCATTCCTGGAGATGCCATAGTCACCCACTTCCAACCTAGCACCACCTCCTGACAGCACACTTAGCTACAAAATCATCCGTCGGTGAGTCCACTGATGAATATGGTGCCCCATGATTCAATTATCATCTATGCACATGAGATTTGGTGGGGGACATTTTAGATTAGAACCATAATACCTGCAGTTGTTTTTCAGGCTTAGGGGAGAAGCCTCTTTATTCCCCCACATGCCTGAACCTAGGAATATGAAGCTGGCATCATGACCATTTTGGCTTGTTTCCCAGAGAATCAAGAGCTCGATATCAAGGCTTATGTAGGACTCTCCCTGGGGACAGTTGGCTGCCATAGACAAGAGCCCAGACCAAGATAGCGGGCTAGGAAGAGAGGATGGCTGGACTGCCACCACTGGCAATGAATTGCTTCACTCAGTGAGGCTGGGAAGTCATGGGGAATAAGGTACTTTGCAGGACCATTCAGCTGGGCTGAGAAAGAGGGAAAGAACTGTTCACCCTGCAGCTCCAAAGTCCCCAGTCAAACCTACCCTCAGGGGCAGCCATTTCTTTGCATCTCTGGGCTGCATTGTGTGGGCGGTGAGCTTACTCCCAAGTCATCCATGCCAGGATCTCCACAGAGAAGTGCTGGAGGGCAGAGTGCAAACTGCTCCTAGCATGAATGTGACAGAAAGCCACCAAGGTACCACCACAGGGAGCTGTGCAGGGCCTGTACCTAGCTGAGTGTCAGCAAGGGGATTACAGAGACCAATAGCTTCTGGAGTAGTGCAGAAGGGACATCTGATACCAACACACAAATGTTCAGGGTGCTGCTAGCTGGGGAGCTCAGCTCTGAAGTCGCACATGATTCTGGTAACCAAGCAGAGGTTTTAAGAACAGTGGGAGCACTCATGAACATTAGCCTCCTCGTGTTTCAGGAAATATCTCAGATCATTCCATCCTGTCCAGTTTAAAATAATTAATATCTTTGTTTTCTAGAATAAGCTACAGTAATTACAAAAATTAAGGGTGGATGATTGCAGAATGATCTTGTCTGGGCTCTGCATAAGGGATAGCATTTTATTGTACACATTAGCAAATGCTATAGCTTTTTCCTCTTACTTTAGTATCTTTATGAAAAAATGTCAACTTTCCAGCACTGTAACAAATATTTGAGATAATCAACTTACAAAGAGAAAAGATTTATTTTGGCTCACAGTTTTGAAGGTTCCACTCTGTGATTAGTTCCTTTGGGTCCTCTGTTTTGGACTTGTGGAGAAGCAGCACATCATAGTGGAGGGCATATGCTAAAACAAAACTCCTCACTTCCTGCTGAGGAATGAAGAAATGTCTGGGGTCCCACAACTTCCTTCAAGGTCATGTCCCCAGTTAGCTAAAGACCTCCCACCAGAGCCTACTTTTTAAGGTTTCTGTTACCTCCCAATAGTGCCACCCTGAGGACCAAGCCTTTGCTAGCTGGGTCTTTGGTGGGTGGGTGGGGGGACATGCTAGACCCCAGTTATAGCATATGCATATAAAATTTCAAGAGAATATTTTAAGACTATAAATCCTTCTGCGAAACCCTCGAGGGCAAGAAGTTTTAGAATTCAAGATTTTTCTGATTTTAGAAAGGTGAAGTATGTGCACAATCCACTAAACAGCCCATGCCACCAACAGGGACCAAGGAGCATACATTCTTATTTCTTTAATAAATATATAGATTGTGTCTTAGTGACTTTTTCATTCGTGAGACACAATACCTGACACCAAAAACTTAAAGGAGGAAAGGTTTATTTTGACTCAGTTTGTCGAGGTTCCAGTCCATAGTCAGCTGACTGTCAGGCAGGGCGGCATAGCAGAGGAGCACCGCAGAAGGGAAACAGCTTCATGGCATGGCAGCAGCAAGGAGAGAGAGGGGAAGGAGAGAGAGTGAGAGATCAAGGGAGGAGGGTGGGAGGGAGATTGAGTCTTCCAGGACACACCCCCAAAGACCCACCTCCTCAGACCAAGCTTGGCCTCCCAACATCACATTTAGCCAAACTCCTTAGTGGACTAATCCACTGATGTATGTCACACTTTGATGGTCCAGTCCCGTCCCAAAAGCATCACCTATGAGCACATGAAGCTTTGGGGGGAATATCTAGATATAAACCGTAACAGATGGTCTCATTAAATATGACAAATAAGGACAAGCAACAGCACTCTGAATTTCATTTTAGATTTTTCTACCATACTTTGAAAGAAAATTAAGAACAAACTTTTTAGAATTATAGGTAAGGACCACGGATCTGAATAGCAAACCTATATACCCAGTTGGTAGAATTCACAAATGTTAAATGTTTTGACCTATTTGCGTTAGTTAACAAAAGTTGTGGTTTAACTCTCCTTACTTTTCCTGAGGGAGGAATTACTGAGAAGATTATGCATCAGTTGTATTCGTGTTTCCTGGACTCCCAAATGACATCTGTCTTTTGGACAGCTGGATGAATCCTTTTGTGGTTTGCTTATATTCACTTAAAATATTACTGGTGTGTATCCATGTGGATACCTGTCATTTTAGCTTATTTATCTTGTCATAGAGCAGCCTATTGGATAGCTCTTCTAAAATGTTGTTCATTCACTTGTCAAGAACTGAGGAGGGTCTGAGATTTTGCCTTCCTTTTATGCAAATGGTTTAGCCAGTTACGGTCTCATGAATACTGAGAAGAAACGAATCTCCCGGCCAGAGACAACAGACTGCTATTCATGGCACAGGAAACAGAAGGTGGTTACATGTTTGTACCAGTTTTCTTTGCCTCTCAGTTTCCCTGGCTATGATACAGAGGGATTCGTGCCACACATGCAAGGGGTCTGTATCATAACTGGGAGCTCTCAAATGAGGAGACCCCCCCCTCAAATCTTCATCACAAGCAGTAAGTCAATCTATCCAAACTCTGCTTCAGAGGGAAACATCATTTCTATCTTCCAAGGCTGTTCAAGGTTCCAATACCCTGGAAAAGATTGTCAGGAACAAAAGCCATCAGCGCTTGTGCTGGGAAGATGCACAGACATTTGCGGCAGACTTGCGGGGAATTGTCCGGATAACCTAGCTGATGCTCTAGCAGTCCCAGAATAATGGTGAATGGAATGGGTAGTGACAGATGTCCTTGTGTTTTTCCCTAATTTAGTCAATATTAACTGGTAGCCATGAAATTCCCTTTAATGCCTTTCCTTTTTGCTTTCTTGCCATTTTCCTTCCTGCTCCGATCAAAGTCCTTGGCCAGGGAGGATAAAGTAGAGCTGAACTGTTTGCTCTTGGTTCTCATCTTAAGAATGTAGCCTCTTGGAGGATCAGTATCAAATGCATGGCCTTCCGTTATTCTCATGCTGCTTTTCAGGGACACAGAGCAAGAGGTCACAGTGATGAGAAGGTGCAAACACCTTTGGTGCCTAACACCGACTTTTTTTTTTTTTCCAAGCATTTCAGCCTCAAACATTTGTCTAAAAATCAGCCTGAGTGGTTCCCACTGGCTTGTGGGCACTGTAGCATTTTCCAGTGATTTTAGGTACCATAAACCACCTAGTTCTCTTGTTCTTTTTCATGGGAGGTTTAATTTAACCTCTATTATTGGAGATGGGCACTTCTGCATGCCCCAGTGGAGTTTTTTATTCAGCTGTAAAAATATCTATGTGCCTGTGTATGAGTGAATCTCTAGAAAGCTGTATAGTATTTCTCTAAATTGTTATTTTCTTAAAAAAAAAATACCCTGTTATTAAGTCTTCTTTCTTTCTTTGCTCAGTTTATTTTTATAAACATTCTTAATTGTCCTTTTAGGTGGTGATTATTTTCAGTCCCCTGACTGCTCGTTCTCCTGCTCATAGCATTTTTTACTTTTTTTTCTTAGTTCCTTTCATGCTTGCCTTCTTTTTATTTTAGCTCACCTTCAAATGTTTTCTTTTTAAAAATATTTAATGACAGTACTGTGTGCCCTTTCTGGGTTGTAAAAATGGATTTCAGAGGAATTTGGTGCTTGATCTTATCAATCCCTGTAGAGGTTTTCTTTTAATTTCTTGGCTTCAGATTGTAAGCCACAAAGTGGATAAAGCTGGAGCCTGTACCCTTGATACTGCTCAAAGTCCAGGCTTCCTGTGTCTTATGAAGCCTCACTGTTCTTACTCATATGACCCAGGCCCTGGGCAGGTGACAAAGCTACTGATCCGTCTGAGAGTTCTTCCCGTCTTTAAGTTGTGGACGAGTAATATGTTCAGACTTCTCCCTTTCCCTTGGAGGCCAGAGCCAGTTTAGTCACCTTGTACAGATGCAAAGTCAGGTCTCCTGTCATCTCCATGGCATGAAGACCCCATTGCATAGGATTTAAACACAAGTTGCATGGACAGCTGCACTGGGATTACTTCATGTTCATAACTAGGCCCTGGGGATAGTCCCTGCCCATCTCCCCACTGCCTGAGCTGGGATATGTATACTTTGTGTTCACCTTGCCATGTCTTTGCTTACTTTGTGTGAGCTTAGTTGACCATATCACTAAAGCTCTCTTTAGCTCTGCTAAGTGGTTCTGGAGCTATTTTAGTGGCCTTGGCCATGGCTGTCCCATAGATGAGGATAACAATGGAAAAATGTGACTTTCTCCTTAATGGCTTCCACCTTGTCTTTCACATCCCTTGGGAAAAAAGATAGACATCAATAAATAAAGACCAAGTTCCTCTTAGAGTTTGCTCAGGCAATGCAGCACAGTGCCAATTTAGTGCCAAAGAGACCTTTCAGCTACTGAACATAGATTTCTCCTTAACTGAAGAGGAAGTTTGTGCTTAGGAATTCTCATGACAGAGGTTTGTAAATCCTGTCATTGCCCTGCCTTAAGTCCTTTCAGTGAGTGCGTCTGTGTTAGTTACTTTTCTTGTTGCTGAAGCAAAATACTCGACATCCAAAGTTAAAGGAGGAAAGATTTACTTAGCTCACAGTTTGCAGGGGCTTCATTCCATAATCAGCTGGCTCCAAGGCAGAGTGACATGTCAGAGCGACATTGCAAAGGAGAAACAATTCGTGGTGGGCAGAAGGCAGAAGGCAGCAAGCTATAAGTGATGAGAAACAAGCAACAAATAAGCAAGGACTCTCTTTCTGCCCCTTATATCTTATCCAGCCTACCAACCCTTAGGGCAGATAGCCCTCACACCCAGCACGCGACACCTTTAATTCTACCCAGAACTATACCAAACCAATCAGTAGACTAACTTAGTAATCACACGCCCTTGACCCCAGTGTCCCACACAGCAGATCCAGCCACCTCTGAAAGCCTCACCTGTGATCATATGAGGCTTTGGGGGACATCTAGACACAAGCCATAACTGGGTCATACATGCTTTTTGGGGTTTAGGCTCTGATGAAGATTTATCTCTTATCACAATTAGTGGGAATTTAAAATTTTGTTTCAGATGTCTTTCTCATTTCTTTTAAAATGACATCCTCATCTTTAGTGCTGTTTGTTACATGGATGTCCTACTGATCTTGGCATACCCTAGGCCAGTTCTGGGATGGCTATTTTTTAAAGTAATGAGTCATCAAAACTCCATCATAGAGCCATTTGGCAGGCTCATACATTCTCTCTTTCTGTGTCTCACTGTGTCTTGCTATCTTTCTTGCTCTCTCTTGCCCTTGCTCTTTCTCTTTTTCCATTATAGAACTTCATCCACTAGTGCAATAAACAGATGGGCATTTTTAGATTTTGGTTATAAACTGATATACTTTATAGAAATTATTTCTAGAACTTCTTAGATGCTTAATGTACATATTGATGTTCATACTCACTTTCAGAATTGTATTACCCAGGTACTGTCTTGCAGTACAATTTTCCTAAGCGAATTCATGCTGAATCTAAATTTGTTTGTGTGAGTAAGTGTTTTTCATTGGTGCCAGGATTTAGGAAATCCAAGCCAGAGTCAGGGATTTGTTTGCTCCACCATCTGCTTTGAAAAACAATTCCCTGGTCAACCTTGGCAAACCAAGCAGCCTACTGAGGGTGCTGGGTTTCAATGGGTCATCCAGGAAGTTCTGAGCATTAAATAGGGCAGTGTGTCCAGTCTTTAGCTCACTGACAAGTACATGGGCAAAGTTCACATATGTACACCATTCCTGTGATATTATTAATAACCATCATCTCTGTCTCCTTGTCCTTTTCCACCATGTTGTTTTCACAGTGAATCCTGCTACCCTGCCTAGCCCATAGCAGGGATGAAGAAATGAAGTGTTTGGGGTGTGTTCCTCTTGCTTACAAGAGGGCATCATGGAAGTTTTAGGGTGAGAACAGAGAATGAGAGATTCATCTAAACCATGAGCTCAGCATCTCTGAATAGTTTCTGAGTCTATGTTGTGCAACATTTTTGCAAGTAGAACAGGACCTTCAACTCTCAAAAATAAAAGCCAGTACAGTTTAACCAGGACAGTTCTGCTGGTTCTTACTGCCCTGCTGGGATGATGGGAGGGATGGCCAGTACAGTTTAACCAGGACAGTTCTGCTGGTTCTTACTGCCCTGCTGGGACGATGGGAGGGATGGCCACATTCCTTCTACTCTGAGAATCTGGGTCCTACAGAGCCCCATGTGCCTCAAGTACCATGTTACCAGAAGTGGCAAGGTGATGTCTGCACCCTGAAGTCTAAGCAAAAATCAGTGGACCTAGAGGTTCAGCAAATTCTGTATTCCCTTTTTATTACATCCTGGAGATGTTCTTGAGCAGGATATGGGTGGTGATTGTGTGCATCGTATGTGAGCTTCCCAGGTGCTGTGATTTGGATCCAAGCAGGGCACAGGGAGATCAGTCTTGTGGATTCCAAAAGGTGTTGCAAAGATTTCCTGGACAACCAAGTTACGGACTATGGATTCAGTTTCCTTATCTTTGCAAGGAGGGGCTGAATGGAGGGGAGAACTAGAATTTTTCCCCTATCTTTTAAATGTGAAGTGACATATGCATTATAGGAAGCAATTCAGAAAGAAAGGAGCATCAAGCCTCACACTGAATAGTTGGTGTAGAGCAGTTATTTTCTGAATCCTAAAGAAATTCCACTGTCTTTACTGAATGAATGCCCCATACTATGCATAAGATCTTTGCTTAGTATCACTGAGAATACAACCCATGAGCTGATAAATTAGCAGAAGTGGTCTCAGTCTTGTAGCCATTCTTCTGAGAGAAAAGCAAGTGCTGTGTGTGTGTGTGTGTGTGTGTGTGTGTACGAGGATGTGTCACGACCTGTAAAATATCAAATAAATTCCTAATAATAGGTTGCTAGTAATTTTTTTATACATGTATGTGTCACCAATACATATTTATTTATTATTTAAGTTATCTGAATGCAAACTGGATTTAAATAGATGGCACTGTAGCTGATCAATGGCTGTTAAGAGCCCTTGAAAACATTAGCTATGAAAAATAAATTAGTGCAATTATCTTTCAAATTATGCTTTCCTAAATTTGATTAAGTACTTTCTGAGTGTATCCTATCTCAGAGACATATCAGAATAGCTCTACTGGAATGTTTCTGAGCTTACAAAGCATAGATTGGATCAGTTGAATACGAGAGCAGAATGCAAACTATTTCCCTTGACAACAGATGGAAAAATCCAGTTAGTTGACAATGACCTTGGCTGGCCTTCAAATATGATTGCCTAGAAAAGATTTCTTCAAAGTTTCCCTCTTGTTACTCATTTCTTAGCGTGTTCTGTCACTATTCATTTTTCTGTCAGTCCTTATTTTTCTGTAAGCACATTTGCACATAAATTCCATCTCATCCAAGTATGATAAAGAAGCACCTTGGAAGAAATGAAGTTCATCTTGAGTTAGAACCTCCAAAAACTGCAACCAATTTCACCTTGCTACCAAATGTCTGGTAATAAGTTCAGGGCTTTAAAAATGGTCATAATTTCCTCAGGCCAAGTACAGCAGTAAATCCAGTGCAAGTGTTTTTGAAGTTACTGAGCAAGGCATACTTGGGGATTCAAAATACGGGTGATAAAACAGCTATAGTGTTTGAACATCAGTGGTATTTTAAGGGAACTAAAAATATACACCCCAAACTGATGAAGAATTAAAAACGAATACAATATTATAGCATAGCAGACATATAGGAAATCTAAATTAAGAGCTAGCTTAAATACATGAAAAAAATACAGTGCAATGTAATATGGTTCTGCAAAGGGCAAAAATAGCAATCTCTTAGCTACATAAAACAGCAGAACAGAGAGGCAAATAAAAGCAGAATCAAAGCAATACATAAAATAAGTGTAAATCTGTAAAACTGATACTAAAATACAAAATTTTTTTCCTGAAAAGTGATTTAAAAGAAAAAAATTTAATCTAGCAGCTACACGTGAGCAATCGGATGAGATATTGATGCATCACGAGTCTATTTGTGCCCTAGAAATTCCCAATGATGGAACATCCAAGTGGGGCTCTTTTGCAGTGTATCAGTTATCTATTGCTGTGTAACAGATATCCCCATTTAGAGGTCTGAGACCTAATTTTCATATGTCAGGAATCCAGAGATGATTTAGTTGGGTCATCAACTTTAGGCTGTCTCGATGAAGATGCTGTGAGTGTGGGTTGGATTCATGATCTGGCAGGCTGATGGCATTGAGCGGCTGGCCAGCTCTTGTCTAGGAAGCAGCTCTTTAGTTCATGCCATTAGATCCTCTCCACAGAGCAGCTCACCACCTGAGCGCTTGCTTCATGGGTGAGCAGATGAGGAGGGGTTGGGCAGATGCAGTTTATTTTGTAGCAACTTTCCTGACATAACGCCTGTATCATACAATTCATCCATTTTATTTGTACAAGTCCATGCTTGGTAGTGTATTTACAAGTTTGTGCTCCCATTACCAATGATCAATTTAAAAATATTTTTGTCAATCTCAAAGAAATACTACGGCTTTTAGCCATCACCCCTAAAACCCAGTCGCCTGGTTTCCCCTTTTGAGCCCAAGGCAATCACTAATCCATTTTATGCCTCTGTGGGCCATTCACGCACTTAGAACCCATTCTCAGAAGAGATATCCATCCTTGTCACCATATTCTATTCCTTAAAGATGAATTGTTGGCCATATGTGGTGGTGCATGCCTGTAATCCCAGCACTTGGGAAGCTGAAGCCAGAAGATTGCCGTGAGGTCAGTGCCAGCCTGAGCTCCATAGTGAGTTCAAGGGCAATCTGAACTACACAGCAAGACTTTGTCTCAAAAGCCAAAGCTTACCTTGAGAATTTAAGATACTAAGACCATGCTATCTCTTGATAGTGGGGCATTATGTGAGGACAGAGAGCCCACAGAGATGCACGGGTTCCATGAGCTTAGTGCTGGTCAGCTCTGAAGCCCACATTGCCAGCAAGGCAACTTGTGATGAGAAATGTCAAGACCCAGGACAGGCTGGCTCTGGTGTGAGTCTCCCTGGTCTCATCTGACTTCTGTCTTCTGTTTGGATGGGCTCTGTGGCCACAACGACTCTGACCGTACCCAGCAGCCAGGACTGGACTGCTCGGTCCATGACTCTTTTGCTCATGACAGATGGTACTTTGACCCTTAGCTTTTTAAATATAGACATTGTATATTAATTAGGACAGAGGTGTTTTTCTTTTCCCCTGATTGCTCCCAGAGCCTAGTTCCATGAAATTGCCTGTGAATCTATTATCTACTTGTAGATATTCAACCCTAGGCCAGTTGGGAAACTCTGCTTACCACCCAACACTTCCTCTGTCTACAGACTTCCTGTCTGCAAGCCA
Source organism: Dasyprocta punctata (assembly GCA_004363535.1). Classification (NCBI taxonomy): domain Eukaryota; kingdom Metazoa; phylum Chordata; class Mammalia; order Rodentia; family Dasyproctidae; genus Dasyprocta; species Dasyprocta punctata. The sequence continues at coordinate 28,683 of RJWM01004670.1, read as the reverse complement.
TCAAGCTCCTGCCCTTTCTACTTTTTTTTTTCTTTTTACTCAAATTTGACAAGATCTCTTTAGATGGACTTGGGTACGTGTTGTAAGCCTTAGCTCACTGCTGTTCTAGTCTTTGGGATTTGCAGCCTTTTTCTGCTAGCTTTTCTTCACATTCCTTTAAAATCAGAGCTCATTAAAGAGTGATCTCTGCAACCACCATGGGAACGCTACCCTTTCTTATTATTAAGATCTCTGGAGATAATAGCATCAATGGAAAAACCTCTTTAATACTGCCACATCCGTCTTTCTTTGCTGTGTTAACACTTGTCATGCTGCCTGACAATCTCTCTACTCTGGCTCAGCCGAGGAGCAGTGGATTCATGCAAATGGAGGGGAACCTGGTAGAGTGAGCCACAGCCCCATGTCACCCCCTCCACACCCACAGCTGTACCAAATCCTGGGGGTGACTGGGCGTGGCAAAGGGGAATTTATCCCTGTGAACTGAAAGGGCGGATCTGCCATGGGGAATCACGAGGGAGCGATCCCGGGAGGAACCACCGGGGAGGGAAATGTGGAGGGGAGGTTGTACACACAGAGTCTCCTTCTACCAAATGTTCATATTCTGTTCTTGAAAAACCAAAGATCTGCATGAAAATGCCAACGGGGAGCCCAAAATACATTGCAAATGTTGCACTGATCAATGCGTCTGTTCTGTGAAGTTTGGGTCCTGCAGGTTAATAGGCCTTCTCCTGGGAAAATGTTGACTGGGAAGACGCCAGGTGCAGGATGCTGGTTTTCTCTCTGGCATGGCTATGGAAGATGTGTGCTGTCTATGCAGTTGACCCTCAGACCAAGGAGGAGGGAAGGGCAGGCTCTTGCTTTTCAATAAGGATGTATTTCCGTGCCCCGGGTTTAAGACAAAGGAACAGAAAACAACTCCTAGAGGAGTCAGTCAGTCATCAGGACCTGTGGGGAGATGATAGATAAGATGATGACAGCTTTTGGAAGCAAATTTCAGAGAGAAGAATCTCTCTACCAAGGGGTCCCTGAAAATCCACGTAATCTCTGCCCACAGCAAGCACCTGCAGCTGTTGGAAACCCGGAGACACTGGCAGACCAGAGGGACAGTCACTTGGAGCTGGAGGCCACGTCCTGCTTGGGCAGCCTTGCTGAGGGTCTGGCGTGGCATTTATCGAGCTAGGAGTCTGCAATCTTAATCCAGGAGTGACGCTGACTAGAGCAGTTTCCCAGAACACAAAGCCCACAGGTGACACCAGAGGACAGCAGAGTAGCACTAGCCAATGCCACCTACTGATTACCATCCCATGAGCATGACCAAAAAGTAGTAACAAATAAAGACAAACATGGTTCCTTCCATAGCAGTTTCTTTTTTCTTTCCTTTTACATTAGTTACAGGTAAGTGGGTTTCATTTTGGCGGAATCACACATGTAAGTGTCCTACTTTGACCCTTTTCATTGCCCTCTGCCCGGCTCCCCCATAGTTGCACAGTTTCAATGCACATCACGTATTTTGATCATATTTATCCCCCCTGTTACCTGCACTCAACCTCTATGCCTTTACTCCTGTCTGGGATTAGTCTGCCTTCTTTCTTGTTATTTTTTTAAGATTGCACATTTTAGTGACTTGTGATATTTGCTTTTCCAAGTCTGGCTTATTTCACTCAACATAATGGCTCCAGATCCATCCATATTTTTTTTCCTGAAAAATTCCACAGTCTTGTTCTTAAGGGCTGGGTTGTACTCCACCATGTGATTTCTTCATCAGTTATCTGTTGATGGGCACCTAGGCTGGTTCTAAATCTTGGCCACTGTGAACTGTGTAGCACATGAATTGAGCCCCTTTTATAACACCGACTGTAATTCGTAACTATTTTAGGTACTGGGTTACTGTTTTAGTTACTTTTTACTTGTTGCCTAGACAAAATACCTGATACCCAAAATTAGGGAAGGAAAGGTTTATTCTTACAGTTTCTCAGGAGTTTCAGTCCTTACTTAGTTGGCTCCAAGGCAGTGTGGTGTGGCGGGGCCACCATACGTGGTGGCCACAAGCAGCAAGGCTCACTGGCGAGAGAGAGAGAGAAGAGGAAGACTCACCTACCCTTACTCTGTATGTCGGCTCCACCCCCGGGCAGGTACAGCACTCACATTGCCAATCCTAGCGCTAGACAACAAACGGAACACAAGCAAGCACCAGACTTAGCCCCAACAAAAGTATGTGAGGACTTGGGGGGACATAGCATACCCAATACGGTTTCTTATATAGGGGCTGGGTTTCTTTTGCCTATTATACTCTATCAATGAGCAGGCATGTCTTACCTGTCCAACACCACGTTTTCAGCATCTAAGCCAGTTCTTAGCTCAATAGTGCTTCCTTAAACATGTGTTTAATAAGTAGATAGTGGACACTTTTAATTGTTTAAAATAGTGTTTTTAAATTTTCCTACCCCTTGTCTTTCCCACCTTCTCTTTTTCCTTTTCCTAACTTCCTCCCTTCCACCTCGCTCTCTCCCTCCCTCCCTTCCTTCTTTCTTTCTATTTCAGTGGAAGAGCTGACTGTCTGCCTAAGATCCAGCCTGCTGTGGGGAGAGCTGCAAAAGTCTACAGGAGACTTCCAGCACCCGTCCAACGCTTCCCCCTTTTGTCTGATTCTCCTGGCTCCAGACGGTACTGCCAGAAGCGTTCTGCTGTGGATTGCCCGTGACTTTGAATTTCTGCCAAAGAAATCAAAAAGCACGGAGCCAGACCTCTGTTTTCCACGTGCGTGTTGAGGTCAAAGAAGAAAAGGAAATTTGCTGGGCAGAATTATAAATGGTTGCAGATTTCTGCTCCGTGGTATAAAAGCCCTCTGAAATCTCTATCCCTGAGCAGGTTCACAGCCACTGAGAGTCACTTCTGTGATTAGGGTTGCACAACAGTCGACTTTGAGTGAACCAAAAGGGCGACTACCTGGAGAGTCTGGTTAGATGAGCTGTTTGATTAAGTCGGAGGGATTGGAAGTGAAGGTGGCTGTAGAGTGGACTGTGTGTCAAGGGCCTGAGACTGATCTTTGCTCCACAGCAAGCAAGACAATGGGTGTCAGTAGCTGCAAGGAAGCTGCGTGTGTGTGGGGAAGATCCTGAGTGCCAGAGAGGGACACAGCCCAGCCAACACTCTGATGGCTGCTTGTGACACTCCCAGCTAACGCTTAAGCTAAGACAGGCCTAGACTATGGACCTGCAGAGACGACAAGTTGATCAACGTGCTACGTCTAGCTGCTGAGCTTGATGTAATTTGTCATGCAATGACAGCGAAGCATTAGGGAGATGTTAGCAAGGCGAGTTCTAAGCATGGTCAAGGAGCAGGACCTGATCTTCAGGATGATGATGGTTATTTTCCCTCTGTGGAGACAAATCTACAGGACAAGACTGAGGCTGGCAAGGCAGTTATTCCCAGGCCTGATCCAGGAGGACATTTTCCCATGGGATTTATGGGGAATACCAATGCTACTGTCATGGTCTCCCCACCCCCCCTTTTTTTTCCTTCAATGAGTTTCTGTTTACTTTGCAAAATCAGATGATGCTTCCTTGACAGGAAGCCAAAAGGAGATAAACTACCAGCACCACCACCACCTACAACAATGAGTCAAGTCAGAAAATGCCTCTAAATTTTAGTAGGGGAATTTTTTTGTGGGGGAGGATCCTCAACGGAGCTTCATATTTTCCCCTTGAGATTTCCTTTTTGTGTGGTTCACCCCAGTCTGATTCTCACAGCTTCAAAGATGCTCAAAGGGGTACAAAACAGAACAAAACCCCTTTCTGACAGTTTCTCCTCCAACAGACTGGGATTTAACTTCATGGAGATGGGAGGGGTTGAGCAGATGGAAGGCGCTACGAGGAGAAGAAAGGGAAGGGAACGGAAAAAAGACCAGGATGTGATATGTATGTTACCAATATCTCATAGTGAATATGGTTTTTTTTTTGTATCACAAACATATATTAATAAAAAAGGAAAAAATAAAAACATGTAACAATAGAAAATAGCCAGAAGGAACCAAAAGTTATTTTTTTTTATATAAAGCAATAATATGAATGCTCTTCTCGTAAGTGAGCTTTAGTCACGCTGATCTGACAGACATTAGGAGCACATTTCCTCCACTCATCCCCATTTTTTTCCCCTGCCCCTGGACAGGTATCTACCAAGAACATGTTGTAATTCTCAACCCTAATTGAGCGTGAAAGACCCACAGTACAGGCCATGTACTCCCTGTTTGGAATACATGATTCAAAATAAAAATAACAAAAGTATAGATAGCACAATGTATGGCTTGTACACATTCTCTATCATAGCTCCACTCTCTGGTAATTGGTTCTATTTTTATTTTGCATACCCTTCCTGAATTTCTTTATGCAAATAGGAAATATAGATGTGTATCCTTGTTTCTTCTTCATTCATGAAAAATAAGTTTGAAAAACTAAAAATTATACTACCACATTGACCTAGCCTTCCTAGTTCTGACTATAGATCCAAAGGAACTAAAATGAGGAAGAAAATGCTTAGGTCCCTGTAGGGATTAAGACCAAAGAAATACAATGGTACCTCGATCTGTGAACTTTCTTCTTTCCATAATTCTGGTTGTAAACCAAGTTGGATGAGAACTAAATCAAATTCAGAGTTTATGTTAAATGCTGACCTTATGGGAAAATTTGATTCAGTTCTCATCCAGTTCAATTTGCAACCAGAATTGTGGAGAACATTGTTTGCAAAGTGAGGTACTGTAACAAAGGTTCTACTCTACCAGTCTTTAAAGTCTTTGTCATTTCAAATGCTGGGTAAGACTCTGGTCTGTGCTGGAAGATGATATTAGCCAATATGGCCATCTGTGTCAACACCTTGACCAGAAATGGCTCCAAAGGACAAGTACTAGCATGTGCCCAGAATACTATTTTCTTCAGACTCCTGAAAGAAGCAGTAAGCTCTCAACAGAGGTGACTCAGGGAAATGACCTATAGTCATTTTTCCCCTGCTCAGTATCTGGAATGACACATTAATCACATGTCCTAGTCAGTTTTGCATTACTGCAGCATTGTACTTGAGACAATTAAGTTATAAAGTGAAGAGGTTACTTAACTCATAGTTTGGATATTCCAGTCCATGATTGGATGACCACATTGCTTAGGGTCTCTGGTGAGGACATGAGATGGCAAAGATGGCCACAAGTGTGTGTAGGAGTGAACGACTCACATCATGAGCTGGGAAGCAGAGAGAGAGACTGAGGGGACCTTTGGAAGACATTTATTCAAACCCTGATCTTGCACTTTCAGAAGGATGAAACAAGCACATTCATTCTTTTCACGTTGGCCGTGTTGATTATCTGACATTCCTATTGTGGAAGGGACATGGAATTTGGACCCAGCCACCATTCACAGATTGTATTTCTCTGGTCACCTTTAAATGGAGTTAGGATAGGATGGCCCTGCTCATGTCCCATCAGGCGGCATCTGCCAGGTGAGGTCTTGAAAACCTGCCTCTGTCTTGACAAAGAGTCTTCACTTTTATCAGGCTGCTTCTTTTTTGTCTTTCCTCCTTCCACAAGCACGGATGCCTGAATGAACATCAGCTATCGTGACCATGAGGACACAGCCAGGATGGACAAAGAGCAAGATACAGAAGGTGGAGGGTCAGGCAGAGAATGAGCACCAGTTCCTCCGGGCATCAGGGAGAGCTTTGGCTGAGTGGTCACCATGCAGGGAGTACCTTCCTGCCTCGTGCAAGCTATTGGTTTCTTATCACTGAGCTTCTCGTCCAATACAAACCTACCTGAGCTTATTATCCACCTGCAATTTCTTCTAGGCAAGGAATAGTTTATAATGGTGAAATCTCTAGAATGAATTGTGACCAAAAAAAAGATCATCTGCATTTTAACATTTATTGAGGCAAGAAAATCAGAATACATATTGGCATTTTCTGATTTTCAGGGAGATGGCAGAGATTATTTCTTTAAAAACATAGGGATTGAAATGTTCCTGTTTTACCTTAACTGTTAGTATCTGATTTCTCATCAACCCCCTAGTTACTTGGTGTGCTGAGTTAAAGCAAATCACTTCCATTTGTACTTTTTATGTACACAATATTAGGACTATTCACGAATATGCCATCTGTATGGGAATAGTATTTTGTGTAAATGATTTCTAATTAATGACATGAATTCCTGTCAAGATAATCACAAATAAATGAAGTTTATAATACATGGACAGTAAATAAAGCTGTTCAGTCTTAAACTTTAAAAAATACACTCAGTCTGGGTTATAATTATTTTATTTATGGCAGTAAAAAGCAACTCTACCATATTATATTCTGGAATGGTTTCATGGTCTGCTTCAACATCATCTTGTAGAAAAAAGTCAGTGTGATTAAAAACAACATAGGAATACTATGATAGATATTTTAGATGTTTTATTAGCTGAAAGATACAACTATTAGAGCTCTGCAGAAATAAAAGGGAATGATGAATGTTATGATTGATACATTGTGTCAATTTGAGAAATTTAGAAGTTTAACTAAGTGACTCAGGAGGGGACCAGGGTCCTCACTTTGTAAACATCCTAGGCCTGTGCAAGATGAGGGCACGGGGATGGTGTGGATGTGAAGGATCTGCGCTAGGGCAGGTAGCCTGCTGACGATACAAGGAAGGAAAAGAGACTTGTCCCTTTCCCCACTTTTTCTGCTCTTGTTCCTTTTGCCGTCTCCTGCTGCTTTGAACTGTTGCCCCTTATCATGCCACCCTACCTTGGAACCAGCTGATTATGGATTGAAACCTCCGCAAACTGTGGGCTAAATAAACCTTTCCTCCCTTAATTTTGGGCATTGAGAATTTGTCTCAACAACAAGTGAAAAGTAACAAAGGCAATGAGGTAGATTCCAGGACTAATATATAATGGATGATCGAAAAGATACAGTCAGTGCGATTTGGTGGAGCCATAACTCAGGATGATAGAACAATATGTAATTGTGTGAAAGGCAACTCCTGTGAAAGAAATAGAAAAAATAGTACTTTCATTTGATTTGATGTGTGTGGGCAGAACTATGATTCATTGCTTCAGTTAATATTGATTGAGTGCCTAGCGTAGGAAGATTTAAACACAAAGGATACATAAGGTCTCGATTCATCCGTAGTCCAGTGAATGAGTCAGAGAAGTAAACAGACAAAAAGGCAGAGGCAGGCAGGATCACAAGGTGCTGAAGGATGCATAGGAAAGTTAATCCAGCAAGGGCAGTCAGAGATGGCAGGGGTGGGCGTGGCCAAACCGGGCCTGGAAAGGTGGGAGGAGCCAGCGGGATGGCAGAGGAAGCCCTGAAGCTGGCCGAGCACGTGCAATCACTCGAGGAGATGCCCTGATGGACACAGAACCTTAGGGCAAGCTTCGAGGAGCTCAGAAAGGCTAACACAGGGCAACAGTGGGCAGGCAGCGGGAATGGAGTCTGGGGAAAAGAACTGGGGAGGTTAATAAAGCATCCTGTAAGGGAGGGTCCTTGAAATATTTTGAATGGGGAAACTGCATGCCCAAATGCAGGTTTTTGATAGAGCACTCTTCTGCATGGTGTCTGGACTGAAACCTGAGCGTGTAGGCTAGGCTGGTGGCAAGAATAAGGTTTGGTTAGTACTAGGTGTATTGTGAATGGGTGGATGAAGGAGTTCACTAAGTAATTTAATGATGGGAGAGAGAAGAGCAGAAATCTAGCACAAGGCCCACTGTGGAGAGCAATCTCATTTTAATATTTTTATGCCAGTTCATTTAGGACACATTGAGCCTGATGTGACAATGCTCTGGGTATGCTTGCGTTTATCCTTGAGGTATCTAGGATGAGATGTGCGTATCTGAGATCGATCCATGAATTCTAGACAGTGAGCAGTTCCATACAAGTTGGGGGATATCAGGAGGGCTCATTAAATGGGTACTATTTGAGCTAGATGTTGAACAATGGGTTGGAATTTTCTCCATCAGAAAGAGAACAAACTGGTGTCTAGGGCAATACCCAACTGTGAACACGATGTTGCCATTGATTAAGAAAGTCTCCACTCAGTAGAAATGGTAGACATATGCAGTTTGATAAGAGCACTTCAGCAGAAGAGAGACAAAATCAAGAGAGGTCAGATTCGGCTCTTACCTCGTCTTTTGAAAGAGAGGAGTACTCCTGAGAATGTTCTATAGACCACTCCTTCACCTGCACTCTGTGGATCTCAATAGCTCCACTTTTCTTACTTTTAAATGGAGTATCCCTTCTCTGTTACAGAACTCTGCTTCCTCTTTTAGGGTCCAGTATGGATTCGAGTTCAGCAGGAAGCAAGCATTAATGAACGGCCTACCGTTTGCACCCTTCAATATTCTTATTGTGCTGACATGCAAAGGAAATTCGATGTGTACAAACCCATTAAATAAATTCTCTTCCGGTAAAGAAGGGCTTGACTGTCAGACAGACTTGCTGGTCTTACAGTCACAGATCTTAGACTTGATTTTCCAACCCTACCATGTATGATCCCTTGTGACAACTAAAAATGCTGCACTCCACATTTGGCCCTCAAGATTTTTTCTTTTGCATCTTCTGAAACTATTTTTGGCCCTTTTTTGTGTATTTTGGTAGTTTAAGTGGTAGGATTAAATATTTACCCCTATGTTTAAAAGTGGTAAGTGTTTAATTTCATTTTCCTTTAAACTCAGTTGGGTATCTGATTTTCTGAAATTTAGCATGTTGAGAAATTTACATTCATGGGGCACATATTCTTGGGATGGTTTATGGAAAATTGATCTCCAGTCTCTTTGCACTGGTTCCTTGGCTAGATGACCTCCTAATTAAAAAATAATGAAACCTCAGGGGGCATATAGTTCTAAGGAATGTCCTAGGAAGTCAGCAGTTCCACCCCAGTTGTCAGTAGATTGCAGGAGAGGTCCATGAAGGGCCACACCAAGTGACAGGAGTGTCAGGAGAGGAGAGAAGCAGAGAGTAAACCATTCTAGCATGTTCAGATTTATTCCTTCTCTTGGACTATTATATTCATAATTTATTAAAATTCTAGGATGGAGTGCTGACAAGGACAGGTTACCTGGTGGTAAAAGTCAGTGTACATAGTCAGCAGCAGTAGTGTCCAAACTTTGACTCTATGTCCTATCAGAAAATGAGAAAAAGAGATTTATCAATATTGTGAAAAGCATATACATATTGCTGGTCTTTCCACGTGATTTGACACTCTGCTAGGCTGATTAAAAAGAAAGTTTTAGTGCATATCAAGAACTCTTTTTTGAGGGCAGCAAATGGATTTTTTCTTACTTATGAATCTTTAATCATAGCACTGTTGTTATTACAGCTGCATGAATTTCCCCAGGGATTTATGTTCTCATTCAGCATTTATTGATCCAGAATTAGGCGGTGTAGATTTAGAGCTTTAAAAGTTTATAACTGAGTTAGGAAAGCTTGGAGTCATGATGGTCCTTTGGGAGGTAACAGGTAGGAAGGGGTAGGTCAGCTGGCCAGGTTAGGAGATGGAGGTGGAGCAGAGTTGGGTGAAGCAAAGACTCTCTGACTTTTTCCCTTAATTACTAAATACCTAAGATGTGGCTTTGTAGCTCAGGGTAGGTATGGTGAGTTGAGGGATGGTAGCATCCACAGCTCAACCAGATCCTAGCTGTAGCTTCTACTGTTTTATCAAAAGCTAATCAGGGAGACCGGGAGTATGGGTCAGTGGGCAAATGCAAGCTTAGTGTGTACCAGGCCCTGGGCTCTACCCCCAGCATTGCCAAGTACAAGCAAATGAAGCAATCCAAGAACTGAGATGGACAAGAAACCTAGGAATTAGGACTGCCTTCTTAGATCTAGAGTAATTTTGCTCAAAATCCCAATAGCCTTGATGGCTCGCCAGAGATAAGGGATGACTTTTCACCTAAACAGGGACAGGATGGAGAGGAGAGGCAGATTTTGATGCCTGGTGTCTCTGATGGGTTTGTAGCTTACCTAGCAGTCAGTGCTGGAATAATAAGCCAGGGAAAGTGAGAGAAATGGAAACAAATTCATGCCTAGGAATTCTAAGGTAAGGAGCAAAGTCAGGAAGAGATGGAGGTTAAGAAGAAAATGCAGAAACAACACGAATGAGAAAAGTTAAGAATAATAATTCTCAAGCATTGAGAAAACACTGTATTCTAAAAACACTGCAATTTAAACCACAGCACATTTATTATCTCATAGTATCCATAGGTGAGGGATGGAGGGACAGCTCTTCTGGGTTCTCTGCTCAGGGTTTCTCTCCAGCCCTTTTATCAGCTAAGGCTGAGTTCTCATCTGAAAATTGGAGTGGAGTAGGATCTGCTTTCAAGCTCAGGTGGTTGTTCTGGAAATCAACTTTTTGGGGACAGTTTGGCTGAGGGCCTCAGATTGTATATAGCTGGTTAGTATCTGAGGGGACCTGCTTTTCCTGACACATAGCCTCTCCCACATGACAGGTTACTACATCAAAATGCGCAATCCACAATTTGTAGTAGCTGAATCTTGGAAACAACCAAATGCCCATCAGCTGCAGAATGGATAAAAAAAAAAAAGATATGGTACTTTTATACAATGGAATGTTACTCAGCTATAAAAAGGGATCATCTTGAGGTTTTTACAGGTAAATGGAGGCAACTTGAGACCATACTCATAAGTGAAATAAATCAAACTCACATTTATAAATATCATACTGCCTCCCAGTATAAAAATAATAAAAGATAAAAATCTGAAAGAGTAATAAGATCCTAAATATAGAATACATATTGTAATAATGAAAGGGAAAGATAGTGCTCAAAAGGACAGAACAACTAGGATAGGGGAAAGGAAAAAGGAAGAAAGGGAAAGATTACACGTATGTTGGTAAACACATATAAATGTATGCAAGTATATGTATGCTAGATAGATAACTATACTACTAATCTCTTGTTAGTTCATCAAAAAGAACAGTTTGTGCTGTCATTGGCTGATCACTTTTGTGCCTAGATTTTATACCCTGAACAACTTTCTAAGACAAAAATATGCAATATATTAACTAGCGTTAATTCCCTACCTTTTTCTGAAATTCTGTATCATTTCTGTCCTTTTTTTTTCTGTTTTGCTTTTTTTAAAAAATAAAAAAAAGAAAATGAAAAAAAAGAAAAAAAGAATAAAATGTGCCATCCAAGAAGGTGACCTGCAACTGTCAAGCAAAAGAGAAGCCATAGTTTTACAACCTAATCACAGAGGTTGCTGGTTAGGTGCAAGCCATGAGGCCAGACTGCAGTCAAAAGGCAGGGATCACACAAGAGTGTGGCCATCAGGAGGTAGAGATGACTGGGCTGGCTTATAAGTTAGGGCAGGCTGGGCTTCAGTGACAGTAGTAGTCAGCAGGGAAGAGGAAGATGACACTGAGATTGATACAGATGTCCTGGGGATGTAGGATGGAGAATAGAGAGGTGACTTGGAGCAGGATGGTACCACGCATTTTAAAGCTGTGTTCTGCAGCTTTATTGATTACTCACCCAGCTGAGTCAAGCAAAAAACACATGTTGTGTGTGTACACAAATGCATATATATGTATATAGATATATATACACATATATTGTTGCATACATGAATATAGTTCAATAATTATACATGCACAGCTACATGCATATAATTAGTCATATTTTATATGACACACCGTACTAATACACTCCACAAAATATTCACAAAGTAGTAATGGCCATGTAAATAAATATAAGTAGGAAATATAACTACTTTTTTTCTATATCCATGTATGTTTATTTGCATGTCTATGTTACAATGTGTTGGTCAAAGAAGTGTTTTCAAGGGTGTAAAAAGTTTAGAAAGTCATGGGCAATTCCAGGAGGTAGGAGTGAGGGAAGGTCATGGGGGAGGCTAGATTGGTCAACACAGTGGCCCAACCCAGTTCACCAAGGCCAGCGATAGCACGGAGGGTGCATGGCAGGTGATGGCAGATACAGTGGTCCCAGCCAGCCATAACTTTTCCTCAAGAAATTTGAGGACCAGGCTGGTTGAATGTTCAGACATCTGAGGAGCATTGACTCCAGTTGGTACTGCAGACTTCCTCGTTGAGGATGCTGAGTGCTAGTTCTTGGATGTGCAGTGGGAAAGCCTTGCTGTGGTTTGGATCTAGAAGACCTCCCAAAACCCAGAGGTTCAAGGCTGAGTTTCTAGCTTGCTTCCATCAGGAGGAAGTTGAACTTTTAAGAAGCAAGACCTTGTAAAAGGAAGTTAGATCACTGGAAAAGTGCCCTTAAAGGGAGACCCTGATTTCATTCTCCTCCCTCCTTCAACCCCCTGGTGATTAGGTAAATGGTATGCTCTACCACATGCTCCCCACCACAGTGTGCTGCCTCACTGCAGGCCCAAAGCAATAGGGCCTACCAACTATGGAATGAAACCTCCTAAACTGTGAGCCAAAACGAACCACTGCTCCCTAAAAGCTGATCAACCCAGGTATTTTGTTACAGTAACCAAAAGCTGAAGTTATATCTCAAGTTATAGGCATGCTACCCAAATCTAGCTTCAGGAAATCTGCATGTAATCTAAGCCCCACTGGAGTGTTTGATTGTGGTGCTGAGTCTGTTGTTGGAATTCTTTGTCTCTGTCATGCTCAGCTCATTGATTGGAGTATAGATCTCCATTCAAGCTTATCAATCAATGAGTACAATGGTGGGGAAAGGGGAGGATTCAGGGACCAGCAGAGGTCCCTCACTGGGGAAAGCTGAGCTGGGAGTCCCCCCATGTCGCCAAGAGGAGGCTGAATGTTGAAGAAACTCCAGGTTGACCATGAAGGAAATCAAACTCATGAAGTTCTTCTAGGTGAGAGTTATCGGTCAAAAAGATGCACAATTCTCCACTGCCTTTTTACTGTGGTGAACGAGGACTTTCTCATCAGAGAAGAAGTCTTGGTTCCAGGAAGTACATCTTGGGGCTGTAATTTCACAGCTCAGATAAGGTTTCAGCTGAAATCTCTTGCCCTATAAACCTTTGTCTCCACCTCATGTCCCAAGGCACCTCAGGTACTGGCCACTGTAGATGTTTAAGAAACAAGCACTGGAGAATAATGTCTGTGGTTAGCGTTATCTAAGATATGTGTTGTCAAGTGGAGTGCTGGCTAGCTTTATCTAATCAAAGAGTCACTGGCCTTTTTTCTGGGATGGAGGTGGGGCAGGATGACTTTGCAGAGCTCTCTAAAATGGTGGTTAAATGATAAAGCATGTGGAGGGGAGGGGAGGGAAAGGGAAAAGAGGCATAAATTACCCAGGTGTAGCAGCATCAGTGCCTGGAAGTGGTTGTTGGCTAGAACTGCAAAGAGAAGACCTGGATAGCCACAGTGACTCAGTGTAAGGTAAGGACAGGGATGACAGATTCACGCACACCCAGGCTTGTACCTCAGCTCTGCCATGTAAGCGATAATTTCTCTGGGATGATGTCCTTTGTCACCATGAAAATCACAGATTTCTTTAGCCAGTACCATCGAGTCGCTGATGTCCGCTTATTTAAAATGATGAATCGCCATTTTCAAAGCATTTTCAGCACATTGTTTATGTCTGATTATGATTAATCACGGTTACCATTTACTGAGTCCTTGTGATGGCACAGGTCCATCTTTTGGTGCATACCATGAAATTCCTCTAATCCTCATCCCCGCTATCCGAGGTATGGCTGTCACCTTCCTCCCACTCTGCGGACCACTGAGGATAATCACCTTGCCTGTCACTACATGTCCCCAGCCTCTGGTCTCTTACTTGAAAAGTGGCACCATGGTTTCTGTTCTAGTTTTCCAGAGAAATTAAGCTAATAGGTCATGTAGATATGGTGAGGTCAAAAAATACAGTGAACACTAAGAACTTCTTAAATGATCGTGACTGTACATGACACATTGCCATTAAGCCCTCTCAACACACCCTTTCTTATTTGTACACACTTAGCTTGCCATTCTTCCCCCTTTCTGAGGTCCTTTATTGTCATTAATTGCACCCTTTATTTGCACTCTTTTTTTGTACTCTGGTGGCTGTCTCAACTCAAAATGTGGACCTTCCATGATCATTCTGACTTTGAGGGAGAACCAGAAGTCACACGGTACCACGTGCGGTGAGTAGGCAGATGAGGACACACTGTCACGTTCTTACAAGCCCGTCTTTGCATTGGATGGCACTGGGCAGCCGTAGTCACTGTTTTTGATCACATCTCATAAAGACACTCACCAAACAGGACTTCCAGAACTACTTCAGCAAGTGGCAAGAATGATGAGCATTTGAAGTGAGGGGGAGGATTTTGAAGGGGACTCATGGTAATGTATCTTATAGTGTAGCAAAAATTTTAAAATTTAATCATTTGCTATATATTTTGATCACCCTGCATACATTTGTAATTGCAGATATAATAATCTACATAAAATAGAGCTATTTATAAATGTGGTCAATCAATCTAGCTAGCTAGCCCCTTATAAGGGATTGGTCACTGGCGTCTTGGAGACTGTGAAGTTTCTAAATTGGCAATGAGCAAATTGGAGTCCTAAGAGAACCAAGGTTGTGGTTCCCAGCTGAAGGCCAGAAGGCTCATGCTAGGAAAATGTCTGATGTTTCAGATCAAAGGAGAAAAAGAGAACATCTCAGTTCCAAGGCTGTCAGGCAGGCAGACTTCCCTCTCACTCCCTCTAGTTCTATCTGGGTTTCAGGTGTTTGGTGGAGGCTTACCATATTGGGGAGGGCCATCTGCTTTACCCAGTCTGCTGACTGAAATGCTAACTTCCTCCAGAAACACTTTCACACACACATTTACTATGTTCACTGATCACCGGGCTCGATGTGCGGCTCGACGTGCGGCTCGATGTGCGGCTTGATGAAGCTGGCACAGAATAGTAATTCTCACATTCCTTCATTTTCTGCAACCCTCAGCAAGGCTTGAGGATATTATGTGACGTGTCCAAGACTGAGGAGGCAGGCATTTATCCAGCAAAGCCAAGACCAAAGTTCAGTTTTTCCAGGTTCAATGTTCTTTCCTCTCCTACTCTCTGCCACTCAAGAATTTAGTACCGTAACACAACAGAAACCAACGATCTGCTCTCAGCAGTGGACCAGAGGTGAGAGGTTGGCAGATTGTGGTCCTGCAGCTCGTTTTTGTGAATAAACTCTTACTGGAGCAGTCACACCCATTCATTTCCACATTGCCGCTGTCTGTGTTCATGCTATCAGGGCAGAACTGAGTAGTTACAACAGAGGTCGTACGGTCCACAGAGCCAAAATGTTTACTGTCTGGTCCTTTGTGGGAAAAACTAGTTGACACTTGCAATGGATTTCCATGGTTTTTCTAAAGAGCATGCTTGCTTCTTTGGAATTTAATTCCCATTAGGGAGCCCATTATAGCTACAGGAGTATCAAAAGCAGAAAGGGAGGCCAGGGCATTAATGAATATATTTGAACCTGATTGCATGCTATGCATTTGAATGCCTTGTTTAATCTCCCAGGACTCAGGTTTTATGACCTTCGTCTAATAGACAGGGAAGCAAGGACTCAGCGAGGAGTGAGATTTGCTCCAGGTCATGAAGCTAAATAAGTGGCACAGACAGGAATTGAACCCAGGGCTTTATGGCTCCAAAGCCCGTGCTCTTGCCCAGCTGGAAATGAATGGGGAGAGAGCCTGGAAATTCAAAGTCAGGGGTGAAGAAATTAAGCTTTGTGAGAGGTTAGAATGACCAAATTTGAAGGGCCTAATTTCCAGGAAATCGTCATTTTCACCCTGATGCTTTTCCAATGGCTGTCTTGAGACTTTGTTTAAAACCATTTTCTTGTCTTCTTTTGCATTTACTTGACATTTAAAATTTTCTCCTGTCAGTGCTGGCTGCATCTAAAATGTAGTGCCAGGCTCGTTGAGCAGACAAGCTGGAGACAATGTTTTTGGTAAACAACTCCCTCGCATCTTTAATATCTCTATTTCATATTTTTTTTATTGCTTTTCTGGCTTGCTCATCTGTATCTCTGCCAGCAGCTCAGGGAGGAGAATGGAGGGCCTGGGTGACCTTGGCCAAGCAGGCTGGCCTCTCTAGCAGGCGATGCTGTCGTCCATGTAACCACATTTGATTTCCAACTTGGAGGCTGGAAAGGGGGTTACATTATCTCCCCTGAAAATATATAGAACAGAAATGATGCTGGCACTGGATCTGGGTCCTCAGTTACAGAGAGAGAGAGAGAGAGAGAGAGAGAGAGAGAGAGAGAGAGAGAGAGAATAGGAAAAGAAATTGTAAAAACAAGGATCTTGAATTATCAGTCCCAAAAGAACAGACACAGAAATGAAAATAATTCCCTAGGCCATCTGCTTTTTTAGGCAGATCTCAGTCTGGAGTCTGACTTTTTCAATCTAATTTCCCAGATGGAAGCTACCCGTGTCGTCCTGCGGCAGCATGACAAGTGCCGGAAGTTCCACAGATGCCAGGAAACGTGGCCGATATGCCCGTTAGGGGGTGGGAACCAGGAGCTTCGTCTGGGTGCAGGTCCTTTGAGAGATGGTGGCTGGTGTCACAGTGCTCTGTTGCAATCATCAGGCACATCAGGCTTGCAGACCAGCACTCACTTGAGCTTCTCCAAGTCATGTACCCCAGGGCAGGGGACATCCGTATCAAAGCTATGAAATCAGATCTCCCGAGGAGAACCCAGAGCTCAGAGTCCTCCAAAGCCCACCAGGTGCTGCTGACACAGGTTAGGAGGATGAGCCAGCCACCGTCCTGCGCGCTCACAATGTTCTGCACTGTGGCCAGGAGGCAGTCCTCTGAGAAGATCCAAGATATCCCAGGCCCCCCAAAGCCATACATCATGTGCTTTCCGTACTTCAGTCATTCCCTGGCACCTCAGGTGTGGCCTTTCTCTACCAACACATAATTCACCTAGACTCCTACTGCGAGGCAAAGGCACTTGTCAGACTTGAAATCGATCGAAGGTGGGACCCAACTCGTCCTTGGTTTTGTCTTAGCGTGAAAAGCTCAAGGACTCTTTGTAGGGTTGATGAACTGCAGTTCCTTTTGGTCCTGTTCCACTGGGGAGGGATATTGAGACTGACAGCCCTGTTCCCAGTGCCATTTCCAGGACACTAAGCTGGCTCTGCGGTCTGCCTGACTCAGAGGCGAAGGTGCTGCAGTTCAGTTCTGAAATCCTCAGTGTCACACTGGAGGGGATCCATGGCTGAATCTCACTGCTCCCTGTGGTCAAAGATCCATGTTGTCCTTAGGATATTGTCCTGCAGGGCGTTGCTTCCAAGAGGCAGTCACCCACTCAGGCTGCATGATGCTATGGCTGGTCTTAACTTCCCTGTCTCCTTTCTCCTCTTAAAAGGTTAATTAATTAATTAATTAGTTTATTTATTTACTTTTGTCTTTTTGAGACGGGGTCTTGCTATGCAGTTCAGACTGGCCTTGAGTTCACTTTGTAGCTCAGGCTAGTCTTGAACTCACAATGATCCTTGTGCCTCAGCCTCCCAAGTGCTGGGATTACAGGTGTGCACTACACCTGGTGATAAAATTCTTTATACAAGTAAAAATTGTATAATGTCAACTTGGTATTTTGAAATATGGATTCATTGTGGAATAGCTCAATCAAGCTGAAGAAAATATGCCTTCCCTCACATTCTGATGTGTTTGGGGGGAGAGAGCACTTAAACTCTTTTCTCTCAGCAGTATTCAAGTACACACTCCATTGTGATTAACTGTAGTCACTATATTGCACAAGACACCTCTCGAACTTAGTGTTCCTGTCAACATGAAACATGGTATCTTTTGACCAGTATCTTCCCAATCTCTACCTCCATCCCCACTCCTGGTCACTATTTCAATCCATTTCTATAGAGTTTGAATTTCTTAGATCTCACATATAGCCAAGCATGCGCAGTGCTTTCTTTCTGGCCTGGCTTTGTTCACTTAGTACAATTTCTTTCACGTTCATCTGTGTTGTCACAAAAGATGAGACTGAACCATATCCCGTTGTGTCCATGCCCTTTAACCTTTTGAGTCACTCACATAACAATGCTCCAAGCACATTTCACTGGGTTCAAAATGTCACCCTCACCGAGTGGGAAATACACCTGGGTGTCCTTCTGAGAGTAAGTAGCCACGTTTTCTGACATATACAATACTGATGTTTTATGTCCTCTCCAAAGGCCAGAAATGAAGGGATTTCTTGGAAGCAACCCGAGGCCTGGATAGTTTCATCATCAGGATCTCAGCTTACTTGAAGGCCACTAGGATTTTTTAAATGTAGTGATAACTTCAGCAAAGGGCATGTGGTATCGCATTCCACGTCTGTCTATACCTCTGCTGCCAAGACCAAGATCAAGATCCAACATGCTGCAATGCCCTCCTTGTCCTTGTTCAATTTTTCCTTCTCTATACCAGAGGCATGGTTCTTCTGACTTTGGCAGCGTCTTTTCACTTGCATCATCTTGAGGCCTCCTGGGAGTGGACTTTTCTACATCTGGGTGCTACAGCCCCACATGGTACCAATGCTGTTGATCCAGGCTGGCACGTGGACCAGGAGCCCCTTCTTGCCGACAGCAAAGCCCCATCCATGTCTGTCTTACAGATAGACACAATGAGAAAACAAGTTGGTTTTACTTACTTTGGGTGTGCAAATATTCACTTGCCTTTTCACTGCTGTGTAGTGAGTGATTCCAGTAACCATGGGTGAGGCCATAATTTTCTCCCATCTTGAGGGGGATTTGGTGAAATTAGAAGACATTTCTGTGCATCACAACTGGCTTGGTGTTCTTGGCACCTAGTGGGTAGAGGTCAGAGATGTTGCTAAACCCTTTACAATGAGTAGGACAATCCCAACCGCAAAGCATAACATGGCTGCAAATGTCAGTAGTGCTAAGCGCGTGGCTTCAGAGGTTTAAGTGTATAGTTCTTGGCTACATTGCTTTTGGGCCTGTGGAGTGATGGTGATGTAAATGTAGCTGGACTGCAAGCTTCCAGTGAAAAGTTGAGTGCACAGGATGAAAGGGAATGATCATGTCCTGAAGATAGGACTCAAATTGGTAAGATGAGAAGGTGATTGCTTAATTAATTAATTAATTTATTTATTTTTGAGAAAGAGTCTTGGTATGCAGCTCAGGCTGGCTTTACAACTGTGACCTTCTTGCCTCAGTCGCCCAATCGCTGAGATTATAGATGTGCACCACCACAACCGGTTTATTTATTTATTATTGTTATAATTTGCAGAGCTGAGGATCAAACTTGGGGCCTCCCTGGTACATGCTAGACAAGCACTCTCTCACTGAACTATATCATTAAGGAGAAGTTGTTTGAAATTTCCTTTGAAGACAGAATAGACCAGCTAAATGCAGACAAAGGTGAGCATGCTCAACTAAAATTATGTAAGTGACACTGCAGTCTTTGAACTTCAAGATAATGGTTAGAAGATACAGGGTTCCAGTAATGTAAGATACGTATGTTCTAGATACCTGCAGTATATCATAGTGACAGCCATAGGCATACATAGATAGATAGAAAGACAGAGAGACAAACATAGATACTTCAACTTTCTGTTGCTGTGAGATAAACTTACAAGGAGGAAGCAATAATATTAGTTCAAGGCTTCAGAGGTTTAAGCCTATAGTTCTTGGCTACATTGCTTTTGGGCTTGTGGAGAAGCAGGACATCATGACAGAAGCCCAGGGTAGTTTGTTCACCTCATGGTAGCAGGAAGCAAAGAGAAACAGGAAAGGGCCCAAGGCCACGCCTCCAGTGACCTCACTTCCTCCCACTAGGCTGTGCCTCTTAAAGGTCCTACTACCTTTAACAGCACCAGGAGAGAACAATGGCCACAGCAGCAAGCAAGCCCAGGCTAGGAACTGGGGCCATGCGCAGGCCTCTGGTGGACTGGGGACAACTAGACCAAGCCTCTCCCCATAAGTCAGCACCATTCTCAGGCCAGAGTTAGAGAAAATGATGGCCACAGCAGCAAACACGCCCAGTCTGGGAACTGGCACTATTCGCAGGCCATGGCCAGACTGGGAACAGCCAGACCCCAGCCCCTTCCGGCAAGTAGGCTGGCAAACAAGAAGTACCACCTTCCCTCACAAGCGACTGGCTTATCTGGAGAAACATAGGCTGTGATGATAACTATCGAGGTGAAATGCAATTGGATGCCTGTGATGTTTTCATGTTTCCCTAACACTGCAGGTCTAGGGCCAGTGGTCTGATCATAAGTTCAAAGGATATTGCTAAGTAGTGTGTCATCGAGGGGGTTCTCCTTCTGAGGGTTGCAGCCTTTGTTGATTCCCTATGGTCTTGTTTTGAGGTCCTATATCATTTCCATTGTTTTGCTGGGTTGGACTTTATTCTCTTTTGTTTTGTTTGATTAAGTTAAATCTGATGGCAGGAGAAGCTATTTCAAAGTTAGCAAGATAGATTACGGTAGCGATTTTGGTTTTATTGTTGGCTTGTTTTGAAATCGTTTACTGCATTCATTGTTTTGTTTTTATTGTTTCTATTCTATTCTGTTCCGTTTGATTTTTTAATATGTCTGAAGTTATCTGAAGCTATGTTGAAGACAACAAAAGGCATTACGGTAACTATTGTTGATTTCATAATGTTTTGAAGTCCTGTATCTCTTACACTGGTTTGTTTTAATTGACTTTATTCTGTTATATACTCTTTAAAATAAAACAAACAAACAGAACAGCACCACAAGCGGGGCCCCAAGCCTTTACCACATGGACCTTTGGGAGATCTTTGAGATCCAAAGCAAAACAGAGATGGTAGTTAATCATATTGTCCCATGCACTTACGTATTTGTTTAGAAAGTAGACTTCAAGTTAAATGTTCCTACCACAAAGAAAAAAAAAAGAAGGAGGGGATTATAAGAACACATTTGTAAATGATAGTTTCATGGGCATTTGCTTATGGCCAAACTCATCAAGTTGTATACATTAAATACATGGAGGAGTGTTTTTGCATATCAATATAGTGGCTGAAATTTTTTAAACTCTCCAAAGCTACAGATCTAACATTTCTGTAGGGACAGAATTTCTACACACAAACAAACCAAAAATAGTGTGAGAAGAGAAGAGCCTGGGAGTTGGAGGAGTCTTGATCACTTCCCTGCAGGACCTCATTGGCAAGCACTCAGTACTGGCTGATGTGGCTGGAAGACAGAAAAACAGCCTCACTGCCAATTCTAAATTGTCTATGTAACAAAGACACAAAACTAATGAACGCTTACTTGTGCCACATTTAAAAAAAGGATAAGAAGGAAAAAGAGAAACTTTTCAGTTACTCAGTATTCAAGAAAGGTATCAAGCTGGAGTCAATGGTCAGCACCGTAGTCTCAGGTGGTTGGGAGGCTGAGGTAGGAGAATTGCTTGAGCCCAGGAATTTGTGCCCATTCCGGGCAACAAAATAAGACCTGGCCTCCAAACAAACAAACTAATAAACTAACAAACCAAAGACAAATACGTGAGCCAATTTCTTCCTATTGACTGACACAAATTTTTGCTTAGTACCTGAATAGAAAGAATGCACACTTCGTCACTTTGCCGAAACTCTCTCCTCTGCTCAACCGTGAAGATTCGGAAGAGGGGAACTGTATTTAAAAGGAAGAGCAGACACGAATCCAAGTATTTTGCAACAAGAAAATGGCAGAGCAATTAAAAGTCAAGTTGTGGACACTTTTCTGGATCCAGTCAGATCACAGTTTGCTATTGTTGGCAAGACTGGAGAGGAGGAATGAGGAATTCAGAGACTTGGAGTTGGGAAGGACTTCAGAGCTCCCATCTGGGTCTTCTACCCAAAAGAACCATGACCATCAGCGTTGGACACGTTGAGTCGTCCAATCTTGGCTCAATGTCTGCCATTCCAACCTTCCCACCTTCAAGGGTCAGCAAAGAGCTCTGTTTGACAGCCTTGGTCTTTAGGAAGATCGTGTTTTCACTGAGTAGAAACAGCTTCCTGTAGTCTCACCCATCAGCTCTTGGTTTTCTGTGAGAGCAGGAACAATAGTGATGTCTGTGCCCCAGCAGCAGGGGTAAGGAAGGACCCTGGGCTGGAGGGAGGAGTCTCGCTTTGCTGAAAAAGAAACGCAAAACTCCTTTATTTTTCTCTAATAGTGGTTCTCATGGGACTCTGAAGAATCCCTCTTTTTCATTGGCTGTGGCAGTCTCTTAAGGATATCTTTCCTGATGTGTCCTCTAATTCCCACTATTGAGATTATTTGATTACTAAGACTCAGTGCTCTCCAATGTGAGATTTCAATTTCTTACTCAGTGGAAAACTTCCCTCTTGTCCAATCCCCTTTTGGCCAGTCTTGGGACTTTGGTGACATGGAAGACAGGAGGGTGGGGATAGGATATTTCCCCCTCCTCCATTCTCATTCTCATCATTACTTTCTTGGCACTGGTGGAAGGACAAGACAGAGAGAAGGGATAATATGAGTTGTTTCTGTGTATGACTACCATTGATTGCAGCTCCTCCACTGGCTTTTTTTTTTTTTTTCCTTTGGTACTGGGGATTGAACTCACAACCTCGCGCCTGCCAAGCAGGTGCTTATGCCACTAAGCTAAATCTCAAGCCCTAGTTTTTGAAACAGGATCTCACTATCAGTTCAGGCTGGCCTTGAACTCACTTTGTAGCCAAGGCTGGTCTCAAACTCACAATGATCCTCTACCTCAGCCTCCCGAGTGCTGGGATTAAAGGCGTGCACCACCATGTCCGGCTACCCTCCATTGGTTTTAATGTACCTGACCTTCAAATACTTGAGGAAAGCTTTCATATACTGCTTCCTTCCATTGTTTCTTGTAGAATGAGGCCATTCATACTTCACATTTTAGTTTCTCAGAGAATTGAAGAGTCTGTCTACTAGTAAAAATGAATAATGTGTACTATTCGTGTTTATAAATATATCAACTCTCTTCAAAGTGTGTTCCACTTCCCAAAAATAGGACTCTAGCCAATGGGGCCATACGGTATGTGTGTGTACGGCCTTTGGAGATTTTTCCCCTCCCTGTGTGTGGCACACACAGATGTTCCTCTCTGGAGAGCCATCCAAGCTGATGTGTGTATCAATGGTCCACTTAGCTTCATAAAACAACATGAGATGAGGTCTGAAACTGGGATCACATCTGTATCTCCTCTGGATTCCTGACAGCTAGCTACACAGCTTCTCTTGTCTCCTTGGTGACAAAGAACATGTAGGATTCCTGAACACAAAACTGAGATCTACAGCTTCAGTTTTATATCATGGCAGAAAACAGGACTGAAGTGAACTCCATTGCTAGAGCCTTTCTGCATAGAGGCTACTATGTCAGCTTGGAATTTATCAGTGTTTATCTCAATTAAATCATTCATGATATAAGTCCATCACAAAGCAGACTGACCTATTACTATACTTACATACACACCTCAAACTATCTTTCTAGGGCAATCCTTTGGCCTAGGGTAAAAAAAATTCAGTGCCCTTAAAATTGTGACTAAGACTAAGTAGTTGTCAAACTACCCAACGTTAAGTACATAGTGAATAGCTAGAGATAGCAACATATATTTTCAAATTTGCAAACCATCAAAGGTTTGGAAGAGACAAGAATGATTTATGAGAAACAATTGGAAATTGCTTACATGATTGAAAAAGCCAGAGGATGACAGAAATTTATAATAGATTATCTATTATTAAAGAACACCATAGAAAGGAAGATCTCTTTGGAATTGCCCGCATCACTTAAATAAATAGCAAATTTCACTGAAGTGTATGTGGTAGCTACATAATGATAACATTCCTTGCTGAGAGATTGCTTTCATTCCAAAAAGATGCAATGTAATGTCTACTAGGTACATCCAGAGATAATGATTGTGCACAATTTAAGAGTGCAAGGTGTGCAACATACAATATTAAATTCTCCGTCACATATTTATATAGTCTATATGTTGATGTCTGCAATTACTATGACCTGCATAGCTCTTGAGGTTCTTGGGGTGAAGGACTGCCAGAGGATGAGAAAACAAGGAAGAGACATAGCTGGGGTCAAGCGGAGCCCTTACTTCTGATGAGAGGAAAGGAACTGCCCCCTTCACTGTAGAGGCGTTTATTTATACAGTTTAGCAACTTAACATCATATGACACCCCGTTGTCCTAGCAACCCACTCTTCAGACTGTCTTGGGGCTCAGTGCTCTCTGGGCTGAAGCAGTTTCTTCACACAGCTTGCCCTGGGCACTCTTTGTTTGGGGCGCTGTGCCCCAACCCTGCACGCCATGCCCCAGACCTGCATGTGTGGTCATTTTCCAGCTTCAACAGCTCCCAACATTCAGTTAAAAAAAAAAAAATCTCATGAGAAGTTAAAACAATTTGGGCTCATATCATGAAGGGACAGAAAACATAACAAAACAAAACCAGAGATAGGATACTGCATGGAAGAAGATAAAAGGAAGTTATCATTAATTAAAATATTTGGGGATACTTAGGAGCTCTGAGGCAATGCAAATTATAAAAGGAATTAAGGAAAAAAATTATGAAGTTAACGGGCTTCCTATTCTTTTTACCCAAAGGCAAACAGAAACAGTGTTTGGCAGATTGCTTAGTTCATAGACATCTGCTGTTTATATGCAGTGCTGCTCCCACAGTTTTAAAATATCTTGAGGAAATAGGAGTTGTGTTGGCATGCCAGATAAGTTGCAGGTACTTAGTGTGTGGCAGTGTGCCTCAGGTATTCCTGAATCCACTTTGGAAGTTAGAAGATTAATCACGGTATGTTAATTTGAAAGAATTAAGAAATACTGAGCAGACTGGTAAAGCACAGTTTTGGGTGTGTCTGTGGATGATTGACACCAAACTCATGGAGGAAACCCACCCCCCAGTGTGGGTTGCACCAACCAATAGGCTCACAGCCTGGAGGGAATAAGAAGGGAAAGGAGGCAGGGCACTGACTTTGAAGAACTGCAATCTTCCCAAGCAGTCTACCCTTTGCTGTTGCTGCCTTTGCACAGACACAGTGTGCTAAAAAATAAAGAAAGAAAATATGGTTAATGCTTAAATTTTAAACATTTATTATGGATAAATGGGTGCAACCAGAGACCGTACTCATAAGTGAAATAAATCAGATCTGCATGTATAGACATCATATTGTCTCCCTAGTGCAAGAAACTGAAAGATGAAATAAGATCTAAAAGGTACAACAGATATTATAAAAGGGAAAGAAACTGCTCAAAAGGAAAGAACAACTGGGATGAGGGAAAGGAGAAAAGAAGAAAGGGGAAAAATATATATATATACACACAAGATAGCTCAGATAAATGTACTACTCATTCTATTAGTTCATTGAAAGTAACAGTGCTTATATTGTTTGGTCAATTTTGCATGCCTAAATGTGGTCATCTGAGCAACTATTTTGAAGACAGCAACATGCAATATAATAAACATTGTTAATTTCCTATCATCTTGTTTTGAAATCCTGTGTTGTTTTTATTGCTTTTTATTCTCTTTAAAATAAAAAAAAATTATTACACTGTCAGACACAGTGCCATTAACTGCCCTCAAAATACACTTGTTTTTAACACCCTTATCCCATCATTCTAGCTAGTTTCTGAAACAGTTGTGGAAGTCCGCTTTCTTAAATGTCTTTAGTGGTGGTGTTGTGGCCTCCTCAATGTCCTGAATTAATTAATAATCAATTGATTTTTAATTTGAATGTTTGCAGAAGTGAAAGCATAGATACATTGCCTCAGGGTGGGAGCAGGTGAGTGCCAAGAGCTCATGGCCCTGCAGGAAGCAGGTGTCACAGCCCATACGTGGGTTTTGCAAGGTGTGAGCTGCTCTTCCTGCTGCTGCAGCAGCTCCCTCCAGTTGGGAGTAAGCCTCCTGCTTTCTGTTGAAGAGGGGGAGTTTCTGTCCTGACATGGAGCTTGGAGGAACAGTCAAGGTGCCAAACGTCCATGAGTGTGTGTGTGTGCGTGTGTGTGTGTGCGTGTGTGTGTGTCAGAGCACCAATGTAAATGAGACTATAATTAATCACATTTTGAATTGATTTAAAGCAGTTACCTTTCACAGTCATTGTGACTTTGGGAAGAGCCAGAAGTTGCATGGCGCCTGATCTGTTGAATAAGGTCGATGAGGACACACCCTAATATTTTTATGAGCCTGTTTTTTTTAAATGTTGGATGGCACACAGCAGCAGCTGCAGTAATTGCCATAATTTTTAGAATAACTTGTAATGGCACTCATGAAAGAGGACTTCCGGAACTGCTTCAGAAAGTGAGAAGAATGTCGGAATAAGTGTGTTCAAAGTGGGGAAAAAAGATTTTGTGGAGGATCAACGCCAGCTTGTCTTTTACTGGAAGGACAAATACACTAGACACCAACAAGTTCTGATCAAGATATCCAGTGTATATTTAAATTCAAAATAATTCATTAAACAAAACAAAACAAAAACCAAAATAATTCATTACTTTTTTAATTTTAAAAAGAAAGAAGTAAGAAATAGCAGTAAAACAGTTTCAAAACAGGTTAGTAGGAGGGTAACAATAATCAACACATTGCATATTGCTATATTTACAGTAGTTGTTCAGAGTACAAGATATAGGCGTGAAACATTGTCCAGAAAATTACTAGCACAAAACTCCCCCCTCAGTGAACCAAGAGAAAGCAGCTGTATAACTACTATCTTGCATTTATATATATTTTTACTTTTTCCCTTCCTTCCTTTCTTTTGAACAGTTTCTTCCCTATTCACAGCACCTATTATGCACTTTGCATCTGTGTACTCTTTCAGATTCTCACACTAGTGAGACAATATGATGTTTACACGTGTGAGTTTGGTTTATTTCACTTACCAGTGTGGTCTCGAGTTGCATCCTTTGTAACAAATTATTTTGAAATTAAATATACGCTGGATATTTTGATCACACCTTGTTGGTCTCTAATTCATTCATCCTTCCAAAGCAGACTCACACTGGGGATGCTATTGGAAACTTCTAGGCCTTCCACTTTTGACTGGTATTATATCCTTGACCCTTCTCGTTCTGTGCTTTCTACATTCTTGGCTGAGTAGCTGCTGCACTCTCCCACTTCTGATTCCACAGATGGCCTTGTGAACTCACCATCTTCTGATTCTGTACTCTCACGTAATTATGCACATGTTTTCTATTGATTCTGTTCCCCCAGAGAACCCCAATTAATACAGAAGTGTCAGTCAACAGGTCTTGGCATCTGAAAGTTGGTAGATGGTGTCTTTAAGCTTGGAAAGGATTAGTAGCAACCTGTAGGTGTTTGACTGAAATTCTAGGAGCTCTAGGCAAACTAGGAAACCTTAGAATAACCATCTTCTCTGGAACTACAGGTCTAATGGCATAGAGCATCTGATCCTGCAGGGGTCTGATCAAATACGAGACAGTCTGGAATGGAGGTTCAACTTCTGCCAATTGGAAGATCACTGTAGCTTCCAGGAGAGGATCCCTACAGGCCCAGGGGTGGACCTGCACTTTAGAACAGGTGGGAAAGTCAACCTCGGCATTATCCATGACTCCAGGAAGTGTCATTGTCCTTGAGAGCGAAGGTACACCTGCTCATGGGCCTGCATGTGGGAAGATTACAGAGGGACTAGAAAAGCAAATTTAGTGCCTTTCTACTAAAGACTGTGTCTGAATGGGGGAGTCTGTTCTCTACCTCTCAAAGGGGATATCCACAGGCAGGAAGCGTTGTAAAGGAAGAACAAAACACAGAGGTGTGGAGTTACTCGGCTGTTGCTATTTTCAAAGCCTCGCAATGAGTGGAGATAGAAATAAAATAGAAAGCTATCTAGAGAAAGGAGCTCTGGGGAACAGGGATTAAATTGGATGTCACACAAAGTCCTTCAAAAAGGTAAAACAGAGTTCTGAGAGCATAATAATTATAAATCAATTGACTCATGAGAGCCATGACAACTCCACATAAAAAAAAGAACCATGAGTAACAAGAGATCCCTTGGTGACCTGATTCTTACATACAGTGATTACTAACTTGGGTTCAGTAGAAATCTGTGTATTTAGATGTCAGCCTTGTAAGCAACAGGTGTTTAAAAATAACTGAATAAATAAATGAGTAAGTAAACCAGTGAATGAATAAAAGAATAAGCAAATGAACAAATAAACATAAATCACTCAATAAATAGGAAAGGGGTGAATTCCAGA
Source organism: Dasyprocta punctata (assembly GCA_004363535.1). Classification (NCBI taxonomy): domain Eukaryota; kingdom Metazoa; phylum Chordata; class Mammalia; order Rodentia; family Dasyproctidae; genus Dasyprocta; species Dasyprocta punctata. Next base: position 523 of record RJWM01004670.1, on the reverse strand, counting down.
AGTGGGAATGAGTTTTTAAAAAAAAAAATTTCATGGGAGAGTGCCTGGGATACCAATTGGTTCAGAGATTTATGAGTTATGTTTGAGATGTGGTTTCTTATGAACAGTTTTAATTTCCATTGTTTTTTCATGAATGAGGCTGAATTGGATTTAAAAAGCGACATTGGATTGCTTTTGTTTGTGAACAGTTTGGCTCACAAACAGAAGTACTTGGCAAAATTTTGTGTTTGTTTGCAAACTCTGCATCTAGTGACAAATACAACCAACGTCATTGCTTTTACACAAACACGAATTTGACCATTGTCCCAAGAATCGTTGAACAAATTAAATCTGCAAACTGAGGTACCACTGTATTTTCTTCTAGCACTTTTATGGGTTCAATTTTTTAGACTTAAGTCTTCAATCTACTTGAAATCTATCCCATTGTGTGACATATGTGTCCAAGGCACCATAGATATCCAGCGTCTTAACATTGTTTATTAAAGAAATCATTTCTTCCTGCTAATCTCCATCTTTTCATAAA